>JAUJYS010004353.1:0-12069 GCA_033995665.1 Melogona broelemanni | reverse complement strand
GCAATAAACTTACTTTATCTGAGGAGAAAGGGGGGGGGGAAGGACAGGCCAAATTGTTAATGTTTTTGTACTGTGCAATAGCTGTGAAAGCAAAACGGAATGTTACAGCGTCGTATTTTTTGTAAAACTTGTTCGGGGGTTACCTACCAATGTTTCTGTGTCATACCCTCTCCCTGGGCGGGTGGGGCCTCCTAACTAGGTTTCTGACACCCTGTAGTCACGGGTCCCACGGTTTTAATTCCATTTCAAACAAAACGCGTACGATTTTCTCTCTCCCGATAAGTTCCGGGATGTGTCAGTCGGGAATCGAACTACTACGCCACACGACACCTCTGCGCATGTTTTTAGTGCATTGTTTTTTAGCTGTGCTTTGTTATCGCAAGACTTGTTTTTAGGCAGGTGAAAAGTGTAAAACTCCATCGTGTATCAACGGTATGGTATCATCGGTATAAACTACATCTGCCTTGCTTTCTCAATGGGGATGCGGCAAAATATAAAAATAAAAGTCTTACCCTTAAATTTATCGAGGACCTCAATCTTTTCGGCCAGCAGTTCCTCCAGTTGTTGCGCGTAAGCTAGAACAGATAAAACAAATTCACGTGTCAATCATCGTTTGGGTTTTTAAAATAACGTCATTTTTTTTATTACATTCACCGAGAAGCGGTGATCTAATTACCTTCCACGTCGTAATCCACCTCATCGGTCATGTTCCACAGAGCCGTATCCAACTCCAACCACTTCTGCGAGACCTGTAAGAACAGAAGAACAAACGAGTTCAAATATTTAAAACAAAATTGAGTAAATTCGCCTGTATATGGTAGACATTTGTATAGATACTTAGATGCAAGAATTAATTTTCATGTCTGATTAAATGAAATGATGTTGCAAGTTAACACTGCTGGAAATTTATCAGCAGTTACACTAACCTCAACGATGGTTTTGTGTCCGTCCAGAACGTCATCCTCGAGCTCTTGAAGGTGCGACAGCGTCTCGTGAAAAGTGTACAACTCCATCGGCATATCGCACTCCTACGCGCACCGAAAAAAAAAAAGAAAAGAAACCATGAGACTACAATTGGAACAGGAGTTTTGCTAACGCCAGACGGCAGTTCAGCCGAGTCGAAAAGGCCGCTTACGTTGAGCGACCGTATCTGAGCGAAATCGTTCTCCTCCGTGATCATCTCGTCGGTGTCCATGTTGTAGTTGTTCGAGTAGTCGCTGCCGGGTGACTGCTTGAGCTCGGGATCTTGAGCGCCGTACTCTTTGAGCCTGGATAAAATGGATAGGACCAGTGAGATACCAGAAAATACTATCCACGGGCTAAACGCGAAACTATGTGCAATTTAAAAAACGATTCGCATAAAATACCGGTACAAGACATGCGAAACATGATTCGGAGGGCATTGTCAACGAAAAAATTAAAATACTAACCTGTCGGCATAACGAAGGGTGTTGAGCGACAACTCGCACGAACTCATTCCAGGCGAAACAGTTGCTATCTGTGAAACGAAACGAAAGATTCCAAATTTGCAATGCGCAAGGAGTTTTTTAACTGACTAGCAACAACATCCGCATATTTATAAATTACTCCAAAAGGATAAGTGAAACCAGCATACCATGCAAATCCTGGTGTTTTCCCCGAGGAAATTGTCGCGCAAAACTTGAGTCAGTTTGCTGGCACGAAACGGCAAGTGGGCACCTTTGCGACACAGCGCCCGTATACATTCCTGAAACAAAATTTAAAGAATCACCTCCCATTAACACGTGAACGTCGTCCCTCAACTTTTTAGCAAACGATTCGAATGGTGGCTCGAGTTACTGTACCTTGAGCGCCAGCAAACTCTTGTTGATTTCCGCCCCCTCCATCCTGGTTTGCCTGTTGGTGCTGAGCGTATCCGCCCCTCGCTCATTACCTAATTGAATGTTGAAACGACAAACGAAGTACGTTAGTTTTAATTCAGAAATACGATCTTAAACAGCCTGATGTCATATCACATAAATTAATTGATATCACATTTACATGAAAAAGAGGAACCCTACCTGCCAAATCAATGAACGAAAATTTGCCATGCAGCTTTTTCGTCGACCTAAAAATTGGATCGCAAATATTAGCTTTTTTCATAAGTTTTTCTAACACTTTTATAAACAAAATTGTGCAGAAGCACAGCGAAGTTTAGTTAAAACACTTGCCCATCGTCACCATTCATGCAAATTTGAAGCAACCAAAAATATAACCTGCATCAAATTTGAATGAATGATGATGGGTAAAAGCACGTAACCAAAAGCAGAATTGATGAGACTGAAAAAGAGGCTTTTCCCCCCCTATAACAACAGTGGCGGTACGCAAACTCACCGCTTCCTGAGAACGAGCTGAAAGACGGCGTGCGAGCGCGAGGAGTGGGCATTGGCCGAGGTCTGGCCAGATGTGCGCACGCTGTTGCCGTGCGCGATGAGCTTAAGGATGTCCTCCATGCAGTCGGTCATCTTCTCCTGCAGGCCGATCAGCTGCGTCTGCTGTTTGCCGTCCTCCAGAATGCGAATCTTCTTCTTGTTGTTGAGCAGATCGAACACCTTGCCGCTGTAGATCTCGAAGAAGGAGGCCGCCACGCACAGATCCAGCTCGCGGTACTTGGACATCTTGAGCATCTGGAATATCTCCTTGGCTGCGATTGAGAAACGCAGAAACAAAACGAATTCAATTTACAAACAAACTCAGCACAACACGTTCAATTTTGTTTTTGTGTCGTCAATTATGAGAAATTTTCAAATGTCACTTCGGTACCATTTAATTTGGCTGAACAAAAAATATACGTTGGAAGATAAATAATCATTTTATTATACTAACCAGCCAATGCGTAAATTCCCTTCGAACAGTCTTGGGATTTTCCATTGAAGTCACCGCCCATTGTCTGTAACGGCCGAAACATACCATTAGAATCTGTCAACACAGTAATCGTAAGTAAAATTTGTATCTCACCAGTCCCCACACAATTCCACAAACTATGTCATTCATATTTTGTAAAAACACTTTACAATGTAATAGTATATCTCCTCAAAGCAGCGCATCTAATGATGCAATCAATCACAGCGGACTGATCGGAAATGTAACTTACGTGAGTTTTTCCACTACCGGTCTGGCCGTAAGCGAAACACGTGGCCATACCGCCGTCAAAAACAGTCTGGATAAGCGGGTGAGCCGTGAACCTTTTTTAAAAAAAGAGGACAAAACAAATGCCGGTTAAAATTATTCAGGCGCATTGAGTATAAAGCGCAATAGTTTCTAGAAATTCAAAAGCAAAAAAAAAATGCATCAGTTCGGCACTCACTTGTAAACGAGTTCGTTGCTGGAGCTTTCGTCGAACGTGCAGTCGAACCTAAAAGCTTGGTTCTCCAGATATTTGGTGAGATCGACTTTGAGCTTTGGCTCGTGGATAATGGTGTGTTCCCGATTGGGGACCGTCACCACGTCCACCTCCTTGCGAGCCAATTCTGGAAAAGGATAACAACGTAAATTTAAATGAAACAACTAATGAAACAGCTAACAATAAAAAAAAACTTCTACGCTCAACGCTTTATCTAAAAAAAAAACAACAATCGAATAATCAATATTCTATATTGATCATTCGATTGTTTATCTCAATATCTTAATGATTGAATGATCAATATCTCTTATCAATATTATTTTAAACTTTCCATTGAAATTTCACTCCTTTTTATCTACCTCGAGATTCTTCCCCCTCCCATTTCCCAAATGTTTCTCCTCGACAAGTGATGCTTCAAGATATTCTCGGTACTGACCCTTCTTATTGAGCGGCCTTTTCCGAATGCAGACCATGATCTGTCGCTCGTCAATGAAGTCGGCCTCCGTGAGCGGCTTGAAATCGATGGCGGCCCGGTACTCCCGGATCATGGCCAAGAACTCCCAGTTGGGATTGCCCGGGTCCAGGTTCATCAGCACCTCCTTCTCCAGCTTCTGCTCGGCCTGCCGAGCGCGTCGCTCCTCGCGGTTCTTCTTCAGCCGCTCCACCTCCTTCACCACGTTGGAACGCCGCCTCACTGCAACAGACAAACCATTGTACTAGTCAATAAAAATATAATCAACTACAAAAGAACCTGGCTTCACCCGAGATAAGGGGGAGGGAATTTATTCCGGTGCAGTGCCGGAGTTAGCCAGGACTGCTCGTCTTCCCTTCACCACTGCACCGTTCCTTTTCGTTTCGAATAAACGAGAGCCCGGGCCGAAAATCGAACCAGAAACCGCCGCACCGCAGTCGGCGCCAATACATACTGGAGTACCTCGAATTTTACACCGTATTAAAAAAATATTCTAAAGAGAAATTCAATGAATCTTACGAGCAGGAACGGTGGCCTGTTGTTCCTGCTGTTGTTGTTGCTGCTGCTGTTGTTTGTTCTGCGCCTGCAGGATGTTGGCTTGGTTCTGCGGTGGCACAATGACCGGAGGCGGCGGCGCCGGTGGACCCATCAGTTGTGGCGGATGGTGGCCGTTCTGCGACGGAACGCGGGCGTAGCTCTGCCGGGAACGGACGGAACCTACGGGAAACGATCGAGAAGAACCGAGCAATAAGCACAGATTGCAGAGTAGAGATAACGTGTGGCGTATAACCCGTCCATAAGTTATTAAACGATTGTATTTGTAATTGTGTGATGAAAAATAATTTTTTTCTGTGTACGCATTTATTCGGAACAAATTCGGAATCACGACAAACTCATGTTTCAAATTTGATAAATCGGAATTCCTCAAGCAAATATGAACGACTGCTAAATTATGCAATATATGTTTTGGTCCCATTCAAATTTAACTGCAACATACCGATATTGCATGCTCAGTACACATCCGTATATGGCTGAGAGGTAGCGTGCTCGCTTACCAACCAGCGGATCTGGGATCGATTCCCAGCGCAGTTGATTGTTGGATTGGCTTGTGATACTGAGCGGGGGAAGGCAATGGCAAACCACCTCTGTATTCTGCCAAGAACAACCGCAGGTGTCGGGGGATCGATGGTCGGGGTCCGGAGACGACACACTGCTGTTAAAACCAGTCCCAGGACTGACTAACCAACCAACCAGTTACAAAACATGGAATATCTGTATGCTGCGTGGATTTCCCACATGGGTCTGGCAGTCATGTCAGGCCTTGGCACAAATTGACGTTTCAACGTAAACACGTATCAATTACCTTTGTTATTTTGAGAAGCCACTGACACGCTGGCCCGGTTGACAATCTTGGAGGGGAACGCGTCTTTCGCCATGCCCTTGGCTAAGTCCGGGTTGAGCGACAAAATGGCATCCAACTCGATCTGGGGAAGAAAAGAACGGGGGCACCGCAAAAACTGTTATTATGATCCCAATGGAGTAAAAGCGTATCAAGGTGAGCAGACTTGACTCGAATGATCAACAACGTTAGAATAATGCTGCCTTTTCAGTCAAAAACATGGACCGAATGTTTGTTGTTTCTTGGTTGCCAAACAACGATATCGACTCTCGTACCACAATCGATAGTCACGCTAGTTTTACTTTCGATTGTATGATCCAAACGGCGTATCAATTAAAATAATGACCGTTTCGCCAGTGTGGCATATAAGCTTTTTTTTTGTAATTATTTTTTTTCAGACTTGCGAGAATGCGTTGAAGTTGGCGTTGACATGAGACATTATGGGCGCGTCAACAAAACGAAATCTTACCTCCTTCCCCTTGGTCTCTCCCTTCTCGAACCATTCGACAGTGACACTACGCGTCTCCACATTGACTCCGCTGATGACGGCAGAGTGAATCCGACCTGGGAACGACAAAAAATTATAAACTGATTAGGTTTAGAAGCTATTGGAAATTACAAAAATTCAATTAATGCACGTCATACAGTATTAAAAAAAACACAATCGTACTCAAGGCGGTCGATAATAATCAATGGCACTCAATCCCAGTCAAACCAGGTCAAAACTAGTCGAGCAAACCCAATCAAACTAGAAATTAATGGAGATTTGAAAAAAAAAAAACTTTCTAGAAGTTTAGAATGAGTACAAAATAACTCTTTAAATACATTTAAAATTAAAAAAAAAATTGAAACACTTCGGAATACCCCGGTATGTTCAAACTTTTTTCGAAACGCGAAATTCTACGAAACAGTATTTTACAACCACAACTGCATGGCGAAACATAACCTGTCAAATTATCTCTCTCGACACATTTTATTTTCTTCCATTCATTTTACTTTCCACCTTTTCCCCATAAAAATCATTCCTACATTTTCAATGCTCGCTCAACGACGAGCTGTCACGTTTGGACTGCGCCAGAGTTGAACCCAATTTTATTTCAACACCCCGTGAACCGTGAAGCGACGGACCAGACACAATCGACAACCTCGTAATCGCTGCAAACTAATCAACCAGGTTTTTTTTTCACTGTCATTGTCAACAGATCCTTTTAAGTCTAGACAAACGACAACCCCGTGTTTGAAGTAGTTTTAGGGTGGAGGAGGGTGGGGGAAGGAGGGGTAGGCTTGAAACGAAACGAGCATGACAGCACGAATGCCTCGTGCGCATTCAGTTGGGGCGAAAAGGGTGGGGGAGGAAGAAAAAAAATACGTCGTCGCGTTCAACACATTATTAAGCAGCCACGTGGTTTAAATGGAGCGATAAATCAATAGGCGAGCTGGGCCATTGGAGAAAATTATGCCAGGAACAACAAGCTCGCGTGGAGTGGGCGTGCTTGTTTAGATATCGACTTATCTTTGAATAGTGAGGGGATAAGGGTAGGGGGATGAGGGTGGGGTCTAATTCTACCCATTGGGCGAGCCCCAATACCAAGGCTAAATTGTGGACTACTGTGCAGTGGAGCTGCGTAAAAGTGGTGGCAGATTCCAGTAGTCTACATTAAAAGTGCCAGTCGAAATTACATGCCGGTTCCATCATGCCTATAGAAGCTTCGGAAAGGTGCCAATTTTTTGTATAGCTAAATTAAAAATGCATAACCATGCACTTACTGTAATCACAAAACACAACATCTGCAACCTGACAAAAGAAACCGCTTTTCCAGTTTCGTCAAACCGAGCTGTCTAAACAATCTGTCGACACAAAAACACGAAAAACGATTTCGAAAGTACTTTCCCCCATCAGAATATTATGAGAGACGTCATTCTTATTTATGCAACAATTTAATGTTTAATAATGCAATGCGTGATAAGATTTTTTTCACTTTCATCGCAAGCGTAAAACTGTTCCCCAATCCAAAGAGTTATCGCACTTCATAAGCAACTGTAACAGCTTGACAAATAAAAAACTGAACATAAAACCTCTTGCCATTAATAGACCTCAAAAATCGTCGACTGAAAAGCTATTTTCTGTAACAACGGCATGGATTATGCATATTTTTTTTTGCTTGCAGCGCAGGAACCATGATTTTTTTCCAGTCAAGATTTTCTATGAGTAGTTATACCCGTGTACGAGTACATCACCATAGATTTGTTGTCTATTTTTGCGACTGCTTATTTCAATATTATGCACATTTAGATGTCATCCGTAAATTACACCAACGAACAACAAATTTAAACGAAGAGGCGAGGCAAGTTCATCGATACTTCAGAATCACCATCCTTCCCCAGTCCTAACAACCAACAACCGTATGCGCTCTATCACAAGTGACATTTATCGGGCCAATCATCCCAATCGGGCAACAATCTATACCCAGGAACCGAGACGCACCGACGCGGTGAGTGTACTACGTCTGCACGAGCAAACCTGCATGCACCCCCCGATAAACACAACATCAGAAAACGATGCATTTCAGTTGCAGCAGCAGTATCTCCACTGATAGACGACAATCGAGCGCCACACTCCAATGACCGGGGCGCGTTTTATTTATAAGCTTCACGGTCGGTCGATCGGTAAAGACTGAATTCTAGATGAGGGACTTGACAATTGAGGTGGTGGGTGGGGGTAAGCGTCTGGACTTGGTGGTCACGCGTCCCAGGTATATCCTTTGAGCACAACACCTGCAGTGAGGTGTTCGGCGTTCTAGAAACTCGCAATTCGATGTAAACGTTCAAACATTGACATTTTAATTCCAATTTGAAAAACACATTCTAGGGGCTACCGCGATCGCACCAATGGCACGAATCGTAAAACTGGACTTAGGAGGCGTGGAGCTGGCTCCATGGAACCAGGATCGATGAATTTGATCGACCGTGTAAACCTTGCATTATAATTCAGAACAGCTATCGTCTCCCATCGCGACCTTATCTAATTAGTGTTCACAAAACCTACCGCTTCTACCGCTGCGTTACACGCACTGGTCGCGAGATTAATTTCAAATTAACAAAATTATTTTTTTGAAAGGTGGTTGGCTACAGGACAGCGCTGGACTGAAATGGCGAACTCCGGGTTTAATAATAAAATTAGAACTGATAATTTACGAAATATTGCGATATTGCGGGGATTCGAACGCCGGGTCCATATGACTAACATGAAGAATGCTTTAACCTAACCTTGGCTCAACGCCTTTTCTCGTTTTTCTTACGCTGAAATATATTTTTTTTCTTTTGAAATAATTTTATCTTATCAAATTGATTAAATGATTGAACGTGCAACTGGTACGTGAAAATAGTTTATAATGTTCTTGTGGTTTACTAACAGTTCAAGAGATTCTAAGAAGGCTGCACACGCTTGGTACATGTAAACTGCCGAGGAATGAGAAGTCGACAACATATTTTATTTTTGTTGAAACGAGCGCTCTCCCCTAATATTGTGCGCGGAGTTTTGATCCGAGCTTTTGTGCTTCTCGATCACGTCGTGCGCGACGGGGCGAGGCGGAACTCAATCGTCGGGGGAATTTCTACAGTCGAGGTTAATGAATTTTAGATGACTGACTACACACGACACGGCGGCTGCCAGGCAGCATAACGTTCACGTTCACCTTAAAACCAGTCGTGAAACTGAGCAGCCTTTTTCCAAACTGACAAACATTTTGGTTATGTTATTAAAATAAACAATAGCAACAGAAATTATTTAAAAAAAACTACTGTATACCTAACTAAACATTATGCCATTAGTATAGCAAATACATGGAAGCTTATACAAAGAGATCAGCACCGACCTTTCGTATTGATCAAATTAAATCAATACAAGCATTACGAGAGATGTTGTACCCCTCTAATCGTTTTAATTTTACCCATTACCCTGTCCGGAAAAAAAACTTTCTGACATTGGGATAACAAATAAATTAAATTTTACAGCGCCAACTTTAAAAAATAGTTAAAAATTAAGACCCTCCCCTTTTACAAACTACAAAATTTAATTTTTTACAAAAAAAAAATTTTAGCGACATGTCAACCACTTTATAAATTGTGAAATTCAAAAACACACAATAATTTAAATATTCTAAAACCTGTGTTCGCATTCCTCTCCCATTGGCGCGTGAGCCAGACAAGAGTGAAAGCGATGTCTCCACACCATCCTGCAGCAACAAACATCACAACCCCTCTAAGTTCTCGCGTGCAAAAAGGCTTACTCGGCGTGACTTGGCGATGGATGGCTGGGGTCACGGTCGTCATGCCTAGTCCCGAACGTAGCTACCCCACCAACTCGTATTTGCTCGCCTTTCCCCACCATTCATTCTGTTTGTGACGGCAACTGTGTCCGCCGAGCCGACTCATCTCCGAACACGCAACATCATCACCCCGCCAGGCCACCGCCGCACAAAGCTAATTACAAAACGCATTAGGCGCACCGAGATGTCTTGAAACATAAGGCGACAACTGACGTGAGGTCACCGGATGGTGGTGACCCGTATCCGGTCCAGCAAATGTTACAATCGGGATCGGAGGGGACCTTTTTGGCCCGACCGCTAAAATAATTCGAAGAGTAAAGGCAGCTGAAAATTGCATAAGTCGTCAAAGTGCAACACGGATATTTTTCTAATGGTGACCAGGTAACCAGGTGGAATATTTTTGGGTACCCCGATATCGATTTTTTTAAGCCCTGTTAAAAAATTATGATGCTATTTAATTGAAAACCAATCAAGATAATGAATTTGTTTTTAGTATTATTACAATTCTGGGCGATTTTTTTTTTTATTGTTCAATGATTCAATCGTGTGACAAAATAATCAACGTAAATCTATGTCCTTACAAATTTGAATCTTATTTAATTCTTTCCACAAATAAATTTAAAACAACGATAATTTTTTTTTTATAATATTTTTTCATTTTAGTCACCAACGAAGAAGGCGTCACAGCCGAAAGCTCGTGTATTTGTTTCCTCTGCACCTGACAGATGTCAACTATCGGACTTTACAACTCAGATTTTAATTACCTTCAATCGGTTTTTCTCAATTAATAGTAATTAGAAGGTGAAAACGGACAACAGTGTACCCGTATACCAGGATTTCAAAGTGCGGACACGCATAGAACATTTTTCCCCAGCGTTTTCATTTTTACTAGTATTTGGCGATGCTTCACCAACAATCCCCCCCAAGTATTGTTTCCGACGTCATCTGTTTTGGTCGATTGACATTTCATCTGTTTTCGGCGAGCCAATTCGAACCCCAAACCATAATAACACGAACGACCTGTTGTTAACGCCAATCAGTCTACACCACCACCAGTACGGTAATAGAATAATTGTGCATAAAAACAAGCGGGGGTGGACGAGACAACGTCGTCGCCACATATACATGTACACACCAGGGATTACATCTGTATTATCGAGCACACCCGAAAACCCAAACAACCCAACCTACCGAGTATATTTTTTCCAACAGCTGGAACGGTTGGACACAAGTGTTTTTGAAAGCGACAAGCGTCACTGTTGGAAACGAATACTTATTTTTAGTGCACGGAAACTCATCCGTTGGGAATGCTGCGTCTCGCATTACGGTTACCATTTTTGCTATTATACGTTACACGCTATATTAACACGTTTCAAACTTACTTTTAGACTGTCTTTTCCCAAAATTATAAATATTCTATTCGTTTTTCAAAATTAAAAAACTATTGCATAAAATTTTAATTTAGTCAGTAATTTCCCTTTTTTGTTTTTAAATTTTAGACCAGCATGTCCCTTAAATCTAAATGTATTTTTCTTATATATTTTTTTCAAGATCATGGCTGATATTTTCATGTCGGGTGCAATTAATTTGCCAACGTTTTGATTCGACATGAAATGAGGGTAAACACCTTGAATATTTTTTTACAACGTTTCCATCATAATTTTTTTTTTCAATTATTTCACAGTGCAAACCGCACGCCTGTCACGGTAGTCCAACATTTCAAGAGACTGCATGTTTTCTTGTAGCCGAGAAGAAAAAAAAACGCCAAATTATTGGGCTGTGAATTTTTTCATTAACAAAAAATGCACGACCCAGTTAACACGGTTACAGCTATATCCAATCCAGCAATAAATATAGCTAGGCAACGGAGTGGTAAAAAAAAACAGTATTCCTTACTGTGTGAAATGTTGCAACCCATTTTTTTCCCGGCGCCGACTGGTCACTACACGATAGTCCAAACCACCTGGACACTTCCGGTTCACCACACCGAGTAATCCGGCATTACACCCTAAACCGGTTCAGTGCACCACCAGCACAGTCAGTCTCCGACACGCGGGGCACATCTCCCCCGACAATCCGTTATCGCAGAACCGGAAGTCCGTAATGTTCTCCCGGCATTATCCGACAGTCACGGTGAACCGATCCGATCCGACAGCCGGTCGCGTTAGAAGTGCCGTGACAAAGACGATCGACCAACGGTGCAATTTTTTTCGAAATCCCCCCTCTTCGGCGGATCGGCAACACGTTGTCGTATTGGGCGCCGCCCCCTTACCACCCAACCACCCTCTCAATTCACTCCCCCTCCCCCCCTTCAACCACCGCCAACAACAACCAACCGGTGTGAATGTCCTCTTCGGGCGACACGTGTCTATCTATAGACCAGTGGTCTGCACACTTGTCTACTCTCGTCTTGTATAATGAACACACCTTAACACATTTTTTTTTTGTTCCGGATCACTGTAGTGAATAACACTACAGGAGGTTATTGTACCCCTCGCGTCGCTGCGGC
>JAUJYS010004352.1:0-12071 GCA_033995665.1 Melogona broelemanni | reverse complement strand
TAAAATCCGGCCCGCGCGCGCGCGCATGCGCACCGGCTGCTGTGTAATTGTGCCCACGATATGAACATTAGCCGAAAATTTGTTGTCAATACGGCGCTGCAGTGGGCACTCAGTCTGCCTCAGATCCGCCTAGCAAAATCGCCAACTCTAAACCAGACCGAAATGTGTCATTAGATTCAGATTTTGATGAGGATTATCACCGCGCCTTGGGGCACATTAGTAGTTTATCGTTTGGTAGGAGATGTTGTTATGCATATCATAAATTTATTTATTTTATTTTATTTATATATATATTTTGGGGAACTTAAGAGTGGAGTGGGAGGATTTTTGTGAACCTTGCTGCAGGTGGGCCATATTCGCCTAGTCAGTCGGCGGGACGTGAACGAGGATAGAGGGTTTTCGCCAAATTTTGCCAATTCTCCAACTATGCCCCGGTTCGACTCCCATCTTAAATAGATCTGTTTGACAGTGTGGACACCCCTTAAAATGGCATAGAGACGGTCATCGCCAAATATACCCTTGTCCTTAACGCCTTCCTGAGCCAACGTCAAATCGTCGTCTAGTTTCCGCGCGTCGGCCAGCACCAACTGGTAATGGGCGGACGTCTTGAGCGTCTCGGCCGGATGGTAGAAGTGGGCCAGGGCCATCAGTTTGAGCTGCTCCACCGGGCAGTCCGGTTCGACGTCCAGCGACCATTGGCGGCCGTCCCCGCTCACCAGCATCACGTCCAGCGTCTGCCGGCCGAATATACTCGACTCTGACACCAACATCTTGTTGCCGATTGTTTCCTTGTTGCGTTTGGTTCGACGACCCAGACACAGCATAAGATCGAGCATTTACGCGAACCCGAAAAACACGAAACTGATTTTCAGCACACGGACGTCGCCATTTTGTTTAGTCATTTGCATTTGGGGCGGCGCAGTGATACAAGCTTGTTGTGATGACGTGAACTGGGTGATTCGGTTCTCTTCGAAGTCATTGAGTGCATTGAACCCGTAGTCTAATCAATGAAGTCTTTGGTTACGGTACACATATCATATAAGACGCGACAAAGATATTAAAGATTCGAATAATGTATGACATTTTTTTTCTCAATGGAGCGAAATTCAAACTGCAAATTTATCTTTATGAAATACAAATTTATTCATACCCATGATAGTGAAACAAATAAAATGTTTTATGTTTTCAGAGCATGTGAACATTAGCTAAAAACTACAACAGCAACTCACTTTCTTGATTAATGAAAAAGGAAAGATTACTTTAAAACAATTATAATGAATAACTCCACCTAGCGAATTGAATAGTTATTATTTGAAGACACAGAGAGAAAAAAAACAAGATATGCAAATAATTCGTAATATGGCATTTAATGTAAATAAATTTATATTTGAGTGGGTGAATTAATAAACCACACAGAATAATCGGTTCTTTCATTCACATAAGCCGTAATCATTTCTGAGAAACAAATCACTGAACAAATTTCATTAGAGAATCTGGTTAAATTACATTAATAACCGGGATTAAATTTCAACGAGAGATCAAATAATAAACAACAGAACAAAAATATGTTAGACGACATCGAAAAAAAAAATCTTACGAACAATAAATGAAGAAACATTAGAAAATAAACTAATTTGGCCCTGACACAGTTTAGAAATATTTACGTCATTACGTCACTTCACCGACGAGCCATCAAACTGACGCACACAACAAATATGTTTGTCATGATTCGCCTGATATCCGTATAGCACACGTATAATTGATCTAGCAAAAATATAATATGTCTCCTCAAAATCATCTTGAACTTTTGGTTTCGATATACAGGTTCGACGGTCAGTCGACCAACAAGTAACAAAAATGTCGGTTAGCGGTGAACATGAGCCGCGGTTTCAAACAAAAATATGAACGAATTACGAGTTATGGAAAAACAATTAAAACACGTAGGTCAGGTACCGTTTTTTATGTGTAACGCGCGCTACCATCGTATTCAGGGTATCCAAAACCCAATCGCACGAAATAAAACGAGACCACAGAAACACGAATCTCACCGACGACAATCTATTCGTAAAGCGCGGGTCACGCTATCGTTTTCTCAAGAGTTATTAAATAGAATCTAACTTAACTGGTGAAGTCACTTAGAAAAGATGGACAAAACTGCGACGCTGTATAGAAAAGATTATTCGCGCTGAAAAAACAAATACTAAACGAAACAACGACTGTTGCGCCACCTGTGCGTGGTGAAGAAAAATTATAATCGTAGTTACCGCACTATAACCGCAATCGCCTATTTTCACAACAATTATTTAAACAATTAGTCACAGTAGGGTCTCAAAATTAGCTGCTATGCCTGAACAGAAAAAGAAATCACCCAACTTGCAGAACACACGAAGTCACCCAATTGTTAGCAACACGAGACAAGATAAAGATCTCTCATAACATACACTTAATCGGAACCCAGAAGATTAAACGTCAACAATAATCCACGGATTCCAATTGACCCCCCCATATTTCAAACCCAGTCTCACCTAGAACACAATTCTCGTACTCGTCGGCGTCGTTCCTCGGAATGAAGCGTGTCCGGAAAATACCAAACCACCAGCGCCATCTGTCCTACTCTTCAGGGTGGGGACCTTGTGGATGACCGCGGCGGCGTCTTAGATCTCCGGGGTTGTTGCGCCGCACGGCGCGCCGAGTTCTCCTCCACCTCGTCCACCATGGAGGCCAGACTGCGCGCCGACACGTTCTCCAAAACAGACGGCGCGTTATCACCGCGCAGATACCGGCGCCGGTGCTCCAGATCTTTCACCGGGAGATCCCCGAACCCGCCGTAAGAGTCCATCTCGGCCGGTGTGCGCTGGGAACCACCCAAGGAGCTGCCATCCGAGCCACTGATTGACACATCGACCGCACCACCAGCAGCGCCACCTACAGCTCCTTCAACCGCTCCATCAACAGCTCCACCCTCTTCAACAGCAGCCTTACTGCTCTTCTTAGTCTTGGAGGCGCTCATACGTCGCGCCCGGCTAACCGGATTGTTCTGATCGATGTCGATCGGTTGGGATGTGCGGCGTACCGTTCCCTCCGAGGGCAGACGTTCCCGAATGCGATTTCGCAGCTCCTCGGGCGCGTCGTCGAAATAGGACACCTGATCAAGGTCGCGTTGGTGAACCAGGAGGGCCTGCTCCGGGCTCGTGCGGATCGGCGGCGGCGGCACGCGGGCCACTCGATTCCGTTCCACTTGTTCCCGCTGTTCCTCGTTGATCATACGCGTGCGGTTGATATCCTCTATTCGCTGGATGTAATAATTCATCTTCACAATCCGCGCTTCCAGATCCTGACAAACCTTACAAATAAAAAAATAAAAAAAAACTCAGCGGTATACTCTGCACTCTGTACTTTTCAAAACTTTGCGGCATATTGATGGATAAAGTTAAAATACCACTTCTATTTTCCCTGACAAACTGGTGGATAACCATCGACCGTCGTCGGATATATAGATTCGGGGAATTTCCGTTTGCCTCTTGCTATTGTCCGTAGGCTTTATCCGGTTAACTCTGTCTACTTCACTTCACATGTGTAGACAATTATGACATACGAGGCACAAAATTCGAACAAATCTTGCATTATGCTGCCATCAAGTGAGTTTCAGGTTTGAAACATCACTAGAAACCGTTAGCAGTGGCTTGTGCGTAAGCTTGCTACGTTCGTAAATAAACAACGTTTAACATAATGTACGTACCAGTGGCTCAGTGGGTTAGGCAACAGACAACTGAGCGGATGGTCCCGGGTTCGATTCCCGGCGCAGGCTCTCGTTTATTCGTTATCCTGGGGTACTGGTGAAAATGCGCCCTTCACATATTGTCTAAGCAACACGAAGGGTACATAATCTCCTGCAGTGATATTCACTCAGTGAAAATAAATAAATAAAAAAGAAACGTACGTGACAGACCTTGCCGCGGGCATCGTACTTCCGCTCGGCCGCCTCCAGATCCAGTTGATGCGCGACGGCGGTGGAATGCTGCAGCTGCTTCTGCTTGGCGAATTTGATGTCCCGCTGGCGCAGGGTCTCTTCCAGATCGGTCACGCGGGAACGGCAGGTGGACACCACGGCGTCGCGGGTCTGAAGGGCCACGCGTAGGAAGCGGATCTCGTGTTGGGCCGTCTGAAGGAGGCGCTGGTAGTCGGAGTCGTATACCTTATGTTCGGGTACGGCGTTCTCGCGCTCCTGGTAGCGCGCGTTTAGCTCGAGGACGCAGATGAGCTCGCGGTTTAGTTTTTCGATCTCTGAGCGCAGCTGGCCGTTGATGGATACCTGCTCTTGGATCACCTGCGGGGTTCAAGGAAACGGAGAAAAAAAAAATGAAGGGAAAGGAACTTTGGATATCTGAACGGTGGCGGAAGAAAATACAGGGTTCGTACTGAAAATTGAAAATAACTTTCTCTTGACTTTTCTTTCTAACCCCACTCCCCTCCTCCCAACAATAAAATTTTCCCCGACCACAATCGAAATGTACCCCAGACTTTCTTCCCCCGACCATAATCAAAATGAATGAAAATAAAATAACTCATAATTAAATATGAAAGGATAAAATCGCAGAGCAACTAATAAACTAATAAGATAAACTAATTTAAAATTTCAATTATTTAAAACCGTGATCTAATAAACGAGAGGCCGAACGGGATCATTTCTTTTGGACGATTTCCCCTGACGAAAATTAATTTACCCGATTTTCACTGACTAACCCTGACTTTCCTGTCGAGTATAAACACTAAAATATTTAATCGCATTGACTGTAGCAGTATCGGAAACCAACCAAACTGTGCACCCTACCTGTAACTCATGATGCGTCCCGAACAGATCAGCCTGCACCTTCCGCAGACTCTTCTCCATATCCCGCAGCTCCGCCGTCGTCTCCTTCAACTTGAACGTCAGCTCCTCATTAGTCTGCACCAACACGACATTCTCCTTCGTCACCCGACTCAGCGCCTCGCGAGCCGTGGCCAGCTCCCCGTTTTTCGCTTCCACCGTCTCATGCCGCTCCCGTCGCACGGACGCCGCCGTAGCCGTCAGGTTGGCGTTATCCCGGGCCAGCTGCGCCACCTGGTTCTCCAGCGCCCGGTTCTTCTCGTCCAGGGCTTTGGCCTGCTTGGCTTTGCCCAGGAGGTGGCGGTTACGGGCGGCGTGCATCTCCCGCTTGTGGCGCTCATAGAGTAGTTGGGTGTGCAGGAGTTGGATCTGACCACGGAGGATGTCCACCTCCGACTGCTGATTGGATGGCCGTAACGTTGATGAGGTGGATGCGGCAGGGGCGCCTCCAGTGGCGGTTTCGACAGTGTCTCGAGCTTGAGCGCGGAGGTGGTGCAGGTTACCGCAATTGAACAAGTAACGGTCCAGCATTTCTACAATGGATAGAAAGAAAATTAAGTAGATTACTTTTTAAAACGTAACTGAGACGATCCTCATCACTTATCAACGAGTTACTGACAAAAATGAAAGCAACTAAACCGTTACAAAGTTACTCAAAAATGAAGGTGACCGAACGTTACTTTCAAATAGGGACACTTTCACACACTCGCAAGATTAGGCAATACATGAGGCACATTTTCACCAATACCTCAGGATAGAATACAGAATATTCTGTAAACGAGAGCCCGCGCGGAGAATCTAACACGGGACTGTCCGCACCGCAGTCGGATGCATTACCGACTGGGCTAGACGGATCGTACGGTAGGAAAACTGCAATCGTAAAAGAGACCCCCCTCCCCTACCCCTGGAATTCCGTTAAAATTACCTGACGGCGACATGTGCACGAACAGCGGCGGCTTCGCCACCACTTGTCTTTCGTCGGCCGCCCGGCCAGTCGCCTCCGGCATAACCATCTCTAACAGCTGCTGAAACGGCAACGGAGCCACCGCCTCCTCGGACGCATCCAATCCACCCTCCTCGCCATCCTCTGCCGAGGGCTCGTCGGGAGCCGTCACGAGCGCCACCGGCAAGCGATCGCCGTGCCGCCCGGGCTGCTGCAGGTCGTCCCTCAGGTCCGGAAGAGAGTGCGAGCGGCTGACCAGCATCGATGGCCGGCGTGGTGGAACATAACGGGGTCCGCGCTTGCCCTGGCTGAAGGAGCGGCCGCGGTGCGAATCCTGCTGCTGCAACAACTCCAGGTAAGGCGACTGGTTCCACTGGCCGGAGCCACGGACGCTGGGCGAACGCTGGACGAGCGGGCGATGGTGGTCCGGAGGGTGGGCGGTGAGGGTGGCCACTTCCGGGTCCACGATCGAATCTGTGGAGACATGGGCGAATTGGATTATTGTTTAAATCCTTTCTCCTCGCATACTTCCATAGCGACACGAGTAGTAGTAATCCTGCAGTGATTAGCACTACAGTTATATAAAAAAATAATAATTGCTTTGAACGGTGTTGGGTTTACTGGTCTTTTTTTAAGAGCTTTGGAACGCTTAGGTTCTGTTCCGGAAAGTTCCTTTCCTAGGAACTGGGTCTTTTTTTTAGGAACTTAGGAACGCTTAGGTTCCATTCCTAGGAAATGGGTCCTTTTTTCAGGAGCTTAGACCTTAGGAACGCCTAGGTTCCGTTCCAAGGAACTTCGTTCCGGAAAGTTCCGTTCTTAGGAACTAGGTCTTTTTTGACGAATTTAGGAACGCCTAGGTTCCTGTGAATTTTTGAAAAACTGGAACGGGAACTCGTTCCTTTTTTTTAAAGAACTCGAACAGAGGTTCCTCTTCTCCGTAAAGGGAGCTTTTGTTTTCAATTTTCTACGATTATAATTTTCCTAAGTTCAGTATGTCGTCAGCGGAACAATTTTGCATTATCAAACAGAAATTGCTAAAAATTGTGATCGGTTGAACACAAACCAAATGTTTGGTCTGTGACCGTAAATCTACATTTGTCCTGTAGATCACATCCGCGGCATACGAGTTTTTAATTTCATTACAACAAGAACACAACGCAGCAACCAAACGCCCTAACTCACCCTCTCTCTCCAACCCCCTCCTCGTCATGACTACCGGCTCCGCGCCGCCTTCACCCGGAACCACAGGATCCAGCACAGCGGCATTGCGCGCTTCGGCGCCGGACGAAAACCTGGCCAGATACTCAGCGCCCAGGTAGCCTCCGGGCGGCGAGCTCTGCTCCGAGGGCGGCGGCGTGTTCAGGCCGCAGGCGTATGATGGACTCCATCCGGGCTGAGGCTCTTGGCCCAGGATAGAGTCACTGTGCGAGGGAAAGACCGGCAGGTGCCCTGCTGTGGCCGCCACGTTGGGCACTAAATCTGAAATAGCATACAAATTATAATGAGAATCCTGAATGGCTCAATATTGGGGATAATACGGGATTTACATTAGAGCATTTGCTCGGCGAATCTTTGCTTGGCGAGCAACTTTTGCAAACTTTTCAGAAAATCCGAGCAAAAAAAGCAAGATTCTGCCTAACTCCGATCATCGGGGAAAAGTTCGCAAAAGTTGCTCGCCAAGCAAAGATTCGTCGAGCAAAAAGCTCTACTGTAAAACCCGTATAAGGAATAAAACATTAATTTTCGACCTACCCGTTTTGTAGGACATCTTCAATTTCTGCAGAGCCGTGTTCAGGATTCCCACCGTCACTTGCTCCTCGCGCAGACCCTCGCTCGGATCGAGCGACACCTTGGCACACTCCATGATGATATCCTGCGTCTCCATGGAGCGCCACCTGGTGAATGAACAAAACGCCAATGTAATCAATTCAGCAAGATCTACCACTGACACAGGAAGGTTTTTGTTGCCTTCCTTTCAAAATAATTACTCATATTTTGAAAATATAAAATCTGTATATTTATAGCTAGATATTTTTTTAGCATGTGCCACAATTTTTCCTCTGCCGCAGGGCGGAAAAAAATTGATTGGAAACAAAAGCCCACGGTGGCTCAGTGGGTATGGTCACATTCTACTGAGCAGGTGGTCCCGGGTTCGATTCCCGGCGCAGGCTTTAGTTTATTCGATCCTGTGGTACTGGTGTCACCCCTGAGCTTCCATTAGGGAGTCCAGAGCTTAGAGGTGGATCCTGCAGCCTGGCGATTCCAGCTGCCAATCCCATTCCCTTCTCCTCCGTGCCCCTCACATATCTCCATAGAGACATGAGGGTGCAGTAATCCTGTAGTGCACTAGGCACTTGGTGATTTAAAAAAAAAATAAAAAACGAAACACAATGAATCAAGAACAAAACGAACCAGAATGAATCGCTAACAAAACGAAACAGAATAAAAAGCAGATGAATCGCGGGTGGAAAACAAATTCCTGTTGAGAATACGTGATTTCATTATTTTTTTTATTCCATAACACAAAAAGAAATTGATCCTTTCGTGTTGCTTAGGTAATATTGAGTGACAAAAGTCGAATAAACGAAAGCCCGCACCGGGAATCGAACCCGGGGCCGCCGCACCGTTGCAATACCGGCTAGGAAATTTCTAAGCCGATTTAAATGATGTGGTTTAATTATTGGGTAGTGATTAACAACATTTCCGGTTTTTTACCTGGTCAATGCCAATTCGGAGTCGGGGGTAGAAATTATCAGCGACGGATGCATCCTCACCCGTTCCAACATGGGCTACACGGAGAAATATAACGATAAAAAAATTACCCATAGGTTTAAAATTAATTAATTAAAGCAAGGCTTCAGAGACCCGACGCGAAAGACACCAAATTAATTTCCAATTTAAATTCATAACCATTCACGAGGAACTACTGAAAACTGAAAATCAGCAACCAGCAAACAAAAAACGACAATTTAAATCGAAAATTTAAATTTGGAGTGGGCTTACCCGAACAGTGTCGGCAAAGTAGGCCATGTGATCTCTGTTCTTGAAGTAGTTCCGCAGGTAGGCGATGAAGTGGCACGGATACAGGCTGTACAGGCGATGGAATAAGGTGTAGGTGGCCACGTGCAGGTGCATGATGTGGACTTCCGGAATATTTGCTGCGGGTGGAAGGAAACGGGCGTCGGGGAACTTTAGAAACAAAATGCAATGGCTAAGGGGCAATATTGTGAGGAACTTTTGTGGCAATATTAGGAACTGGTTCCTTTTTTTGAGGAACTTAGAAACGATTAGGTCCCTTTTCATTTTTGAGGAACTGGAACGAAAACTGGTTCTTTTTTTTGAGGAACTGGAACGGGGGTTCCTTTTCTGTGTACATGATTCCTTTTCTGTGTAAAGGGTTATTTTTCTTTTTGTAAAGGGTTCTTTTTTCCATAAAGGGTTCTTTTTTACAATTTTTCAAAGTGTGTCAAGAGCGGAACCGACTGTGTCAGCAAATAGGCATATGGCCTTTAGATCTGTTCCAGCATATTTCCGTGTGGTCATAGTTTAACGAGAAGAAAATAAAGACTGCATGTATAATCTTTATTTATCTTTTACACACAACGCTATGATGTCACAAAATTAAAACAATATTTTTAATCGATAGAACGGAAAAGTTGCAGATTCCTTTTGAAAGGAACTAGACACGCTCAGATTCCTTTCAATTTCTGTAGCAATTGGAACGGGAACTGGTTCCTTTGTTCGTCGGAGAAACGGGAACGGGAACTGGTTCCTTTGTTCGTCGGAAGAACGGGAACTGGAACTGGTTCCTTTTTAAAAGGAACGAACCCAACACTGCTAAGGGTGATATGACTTACGTGGGTTTCTTGTGTGGAAGGACACTAGGCGAGTGAACGAGGCGAATATGGCACTGAGGAACGGGCCGACAAGGGACGGAATGACCGGCAACAGCGAAACGAGAACTAGCACGCCGCACGCGAGGTTCTGGACGTCCCGGTCGGTCTGCGGCGACATGGCACGAAAAAAGAACAAATAGGATTACATTTACGGAATTGTATTAATGAAACTGTATTTTGATTTAGATATAGATGGGGTAATTTCCGCGCCGTAGAACTATGGCAATATGTGGGGAATATATGGGATTGAATAACGTAGTCACCTGCAGCATCTTTATCAGGGTCTGCAGGACCGCATGACTGCTGATGTTGGGTAGCCACGGTGGATGACAGTGAATGATGTGACCGAGAAGGGTCAGGGCCTTGAGTTGCAACCGCTTCTTCAGGCAGTCGTTTAGCTTATTGAACAAATGCTGCGGGAGTTGAGCAGTTGGACATGTCGTTGAGTTAATTTAATAAAATTAGTTAACTGATTCAAATTCAAACATATCACGAAGAACCGAAAGCCTTTTTCTCCTATTGCGGAAACCTATGATTGTTACTCGACAAGCTTCGGTTATGCGAATATCGGCTAACTTTTACTTTAAGGGCGACAATTCACACATGCATTACTAATCTAGATTGAACTTTTACTTTAAGAGCGACAATTCACACATGCATTACTACTCTAGATTGAACTTTTACTTTAAGAGCGACAATTGAGATTGAGATCAGTAATGCATGTGTGAATTGTGAGATTAGTAATGCATGTGTGAATTGTCGCCCTTAAAGTAAAACTTGGCCCGAATATCTTACGCTAGGCGAAAAATAAGCGATTTTCTCCAGGATCCTGCGACTTTAAAATTTGGTAAAGAGCAGCGCGAAGCGCAGCTTTTTTTCAAAAAACAAGTAGCCATATACTTAAGAGTATGAAGAAATTGAAAGAAGTTAAACTAAAACAAAAAAATAAATAAATAAATTCAGCTTTCGCAGACATTTTTTAACTTTTAAAAGATTTTCCCAGACTTTCTCCTAACTTTCCAGACGCGTGCGAACCCCTTGTAAAACTAGTAATTAGTCATTAATCAGACTATTCTCACCTTATCGTGAGGCTCGCGTATGCCGATCACAATTTCTTGCAGGCGGTGGTGACCGGTACTGAAGTAAAAATCCAACACCGTGTTCAGTTGGCTGGAGTCCTTGGCTGCAAAATCAGAGTGAGAGTAGAGCATGAGATCAGTTTGGCGCGAAAAGCATTAACATTAAAAATAATAATAAGACAATTTTTTTTACTGCTATCCTGAATTATATTATCTGCAATTATTATTACTAATAGTGGTATTTCGTATAGCGCCATGTTGAAAGGTTCATCTTGTCAACTTACTGTCAAACCTGGTTTCTTTATAACAAAAAACTAATGCATGTACTAACATCTAAATCATCACGAATTTTTCACTTTCATTAAAATAAAATTGGCGCATTATCTGTGACGTGTTCTCATTTAATCGATTAATAATAAGGAAATACCCGGTTAACCTCTCTGACACCTTACTCCATTAGCCATACATCGGATGTACGTTTGAATTCCTTAAAAAATAGCTCCTCCAACCGGGATTCGAACCCATAATCTTAGAAGCCCTCCCATAGGTTGCTCCTCGGAGCTACTAAGCCACGGTTAAATTTTTCACTGTAACTCTTAAACGTCAATGCTTCTGGCCCCTGACCTCGACTAAGGTAGCCAGTTGGCCATATCTGATAGATCACCACTACTTTTCTCAGACAAGCAATTCGAACTGCTTTCGGGTACACATAATAATTTCAATTCCCACTCACTCTGCTTGAGATGATCGTGAATCAACGCCTTTATCTCATCCACGTCGCAGTCGTTGGACTGCAGTAGGCTGAGCAGCTCCGACAGGTTCAATTTATCGCCGGGCACCATGGTGAGCGGCTGTTCACGCGCTTCCACCCTCGGGGTTCAATTCTCTTCGCCACACACGCTCGTTATGTCGGAACGGTGTGGGGGACGGCTTCCGACAGGGGAGGGGAAATGGACCAGCTTTCGATTTTTAGAAACTTGAAACTGATCTGCAACAAAAGTAGAGCCAAAGGAAATTTATTGGGGAATTCTCAATGGATCAGTTCTGAGGCACTAAATTTGAAGAAAATTATATTAAGTAGTACTGTCGTGACCATTTGGAAGGGTGCTACATTCCCAAATTATTTTTGTTGTGTCCCTCGTGTCGTCTCCGAATCCCGACCCTCGATGACAACAGTGAGCAGGAATCCCCGACTATTATTGGCAGAATTACGAATTGTACGAACCGATGGCTCAGTGGGTATGGGGACATGCTACGAAGCCAACGGTCCCGGGTTCGATTCCCGG
>JAUJYS010004351.1:0-12071 GCA_033995665.1 Melogona broelemanni | reverse complement strand
TCTAGATGCGTACGAGTTTTTATTGCACATGCTCATTTACCAGTTTTTGTTTGTTTTATCATTTATTTTTTCGATCTAGATGCGTACGAGTTTTTATTGCACATGCTCATTTACCAGTTTTTGTTTGTTTTATCATTTATTTTTTCGATCTGGATGCTTACGAGTCTTTTCTCAACGAATAAGTTAATATACATACATGTATGAGAGAATTTTTATAAACAGGCTGAAGTTTCTTCAAGCATGCAAGTAAACCCATTTTTTATTAATCTCACACTTTTTCATCCAATGAGCTTATCCGTATTGTACAGTATACTTGGACCAGAATCTAAGAGGATACGGAAATCCCTGAGCGCTGTTTGGAATAGGCCACTAGTTGCAAATAAAGGGGGGGAGCAGTCGGTAGCTATTGCAGGAGGGAGAACTCGATGGAACGATCGATACATCGAGAGAAAATGCGCTCTGCGCATGCGCGTTCGTATCAGGGAACATCAACTCTCTACTGACACTGCAAAAAAACCCCGACCATTTCGTCTGATTCGTACGTACAATTTTCTGACACATATTTATCATATTGGCAACGATTTGTGAGATTTCAGTTTTATAAAATTTCAAAATGCAAAAATAGTGATGACTGACGTATCAGTCTAGCGTTTGGAAAGCGCTCTGAAGTAGCGGTTCAGAGTTCCAGTGCCACACGCAGCCATTACCAGCCGGCATTCACGGAGCATCGACCGGCCGTTGACGGCTACGTTTTAGACGGATAAATGCAGTAAAAAAAATTGCAAACACGTGGTTGTACTCACTGACCTTGTGCCCAATTACGAGAGAACGTGCAGCAGCCAATCAGAAGAATCGAAAGTAAAAGGGGCGGGGCTTTCCCACGTGGAGAATTCGTCATCATTGAACGTCGTTTGTAAGCGTAAACGGATATGAAGTTCTATCTCGAAAAAGCTGGATATAGAATTTCAAACGAGTCGCTCGACACTGAAATACAGGAGCAATGGCCTCTATCCCCTGTTCAATAAGCACGTATAATCCTCTCGTTTGTCTGAGTGGGGGGAAAATGTCGTTGCTGTCGCCACTGGAAATGCGTTTTTCTGTTTGCTTCTCTAGAAGGGAATGAAACAGTCATAGAAATTCCTTATCATGATAGATGATTTCTATATGTAATTGCTATATGACCCTTTTACTTTAATCTTAGAACATGTTATGAAATATCAAAATTTATTTTTTTATTGATAAAGTGAAAGTACTTTAAAAACCCATTATGATGATTCAATAAAACTTTGTATTACGTATCGACGTTTATGTTTTTTTCTCTGACCAAGGGGTTCACAAATAAAATATTCAACCAATATTTCTTCGGTGTAACGAAAGTGAATGTTAATCGAAAACAAAATGCAATTCTAATGTTTATTGAACTTTCAACTACAGTGTGCAACAACACATAGGGACAGTTTTGTAAATGTATCAAACGTTGTTACAACAATTCTACACATGAATAAACAAATTAAAGTATCAATGCCATTTACCATTTTAACGGTTGTGTAATACCACAAAACAAGAGTTGTCAAATCGAAATATGTGTTCTTAATTTTAATCTAAGTCTACTGAAAGTGAAAGTGCAGCGAAAATTTTGACAATTTTTAGCATTCAATTTAGCAAAGTACGAACCGTCACCTCACTTTACATGCCGTCGGTTTGTCACCGAACCACGGCATGGAAAGTCAGAGTTTTACGCTGACAAACACTTGGGACAACAGCTGCGTAGTTACTGAGCAATCAATTTCGGTGCACTGCAGGGAACGCTGAAGGAAATCAAGGGGGTGCTTTCTAAATGATGAGCATGTAATATGCGGGTATCAACAGATAAGACTATTTACCGGCAATACTTCGCTTTTATTAGTCGGGATGTACTAAAACATTTCAATGTGTACGGTACTTAATGTGAATTTCAGAAGCGTTTTGTGTAATATGACGTTTGCTATATTTATGAGGTTAAAATGTAGCTTTTTGCTAATGGGAAAAGTACATTCTCCTGGTAGGTATGTAAATGTATGTGTATATATAAGTGTAAGTAAATGCATGTTTTCTATATCATGCAAATACTAATTTCATTAGAGTCAATAATTATTTCGTGATCATTATTCTGAAAAAAATCATCATCATGCTATCCATTGAGTGTTTCGGCAAATGCACCTTCTATTGAGCGTTTCAACAAGAGTCCATTCGTTGATGTACAAGCCAGTATCGTTAGCAATCAGACGCTTGATAATAGTTTATAGATAATAAGTACACATAATAAAAAAGAGATATTTTAAAAAACGTTATCCGTTGACATTATTTCATTTAGGTCGGCAAATTTGGTTATCCGTTTTACTTGGGCATTGGAATCCTAAAATAGTCAAAATTGTAAAAAGAAAATTGTATTGAAATTATATTGCATTTTGTCACCCACTCTCAAATTGCCTATCACACGGTGACTAATCTCCAATTATCACTATTTAAGAAATAAATTTAAAAATAATTCATAATCTTACCAATCTAGATTTGGTGGTGGTGGATCGTACTCCCCTTCGTTGTCCTGGACGGGAGGGCGAAATAAGAAAGTAGTTTCTTGGGCAAAACCTGATGTTGGCACCCTGATGAGAAAATATACCATGTTAAACTGCAGCTTCATATTATTTGGCAATTGGCCGTGCCTCACAGTTATCACCTCGGTGAAACTAAGGCACATCTGAATTCCCCCTCAATAGCGGGCTGATGGCATGAAATAATGTATTTTTTTTTCGTGTAAATAAAACTAAACTAAGCCAATATATATTTTAAATTTGAGATAAATTGATATCTATTTGCATTTTACCTAAATTTAATGTTGTCATGCATTTAGAATTGCATGTTAAAACTGCTATATTTCAACAAATTGTGTCAAAATGCCTACGAAGTGAAGGTTTCTTATGGAAAATCACATTGTAGTACTAATTTTATTCATAATATTTTTTTATGTAAAATATTAATACTTAAAATACAAATTATTACATAATATAACAGAATATACAGAATATTCACTGTAGCGAACAAAAAACCAGAAGCACTCATTGAGATAAATGAATGGTTTCAATTTATATTTTACGGTTTTACCAGTACTTACTGTTGCACCAAGCCTGGGTGTCCTTCTTGTGAGGTCTCCCTGAGTGCTTTGAGCCGGTCCTTGTTGGGCATGGCGTAAATTGGACGGCTAGGTAACACGGGATACTTGCGAGGATGCTGTCCACTAGGACCGGGCAGTGCACCTTGTGAATTTTATTTAAAAAAATATCCGAATTTAAAAAATGACAAAACAGTCTATTGTTATATTTTGAATTTTGCATTGTTTTTTAATATGTTGTTGATAATTGATACCAATAAAATAGACATTAAAAATAGACATTCATAATTTCTTGTTTCTTATACTGAAGAAATTTAAATAAATATTAGCTGCTGCTAATATCTGATAATCTATTTATAGTTGTTTAAATTAGAAATCATACATATTCTGTATTTTTATTCTGGATTTATTTTATGATTGTTTAATTAAGAAATTTTCTAAAGATGCTGTTATAGCAAAAACTGTGTGTCTAGATATTCTGAAGCTCTCTTAAAGTAAATATCTATTTATTGCTCACCTTGAGCATGAAGGATATAGGATTCAGACATGGGCGGTGCAGTGGGGTTGTAATTGTTTGGGTTGAACTGCCCTGAGCCAGTAGACATTGGTCGTTGATCAAAAGGTCCTCCATCACCGTGGCTAGAACTCTGGATGTCCTGGAGTCGAACCATGGCATAAGGGCTGATTTCATCATCATCTAAAAATTATTTTAGGAAAACGAAATGCTTAGGCGACGATTTAAAACTATTCCCGACGGGTGGCCACTTCCTTCACGTTGTGTCGTCGTGAAAATTTTTCCGTTGAATTTTATAAATCTTTATTTGAAAAACATTAAATTAATTTATATTTTTCTAGACGGAATGCAACATTTTCAATTGAATCTTCAAATTATAATTTTTAATTAAAAATCGTTAAATTCTTAAACTATTTTATAACTTATGCACATCAGATTCATTGTAGCGCAAAAAATCAACATAATAGTATTTCCTTAAACCAATGATAAAATGTCAACACAATCGTTAAAGCTTTAACTTCCAACTTAAAGTTGAAACCATAAGAACATCAAGCAATTAAGAAATAATATTTTCCGTATTTTAGTAATTGTCAAATTTATCAGCAACTCACCATCATTTGTGACTTGTAAAAGAGAACCTCTTCCACCTCCAGACTGTTTTGATAGCGTCTTTATTTTCTTCGAAGTTTCGCATTGTTCTAAGAGTATTTTTGTAAGATATGGTGTTTTATCGTCATTGAATAATTATCTTCAAATGTCAACTAGATATTATAAATGTGTGTTTTACGTTTGTTTTTGCGCCTCATCCAGAAACAAGTAGCAGCAAGACAGAGCAAGATAGCGCCTGTACAGGCCAATAGAGGCACCATGATCTTTGTCCCAAAGGAATCCGAAAAACCATTTCCGTCGGTGGCGTCACCGTCTTTCATATCTGTTTAAGAAAAATACAGTCTCAAAATTGAAAATAATTCCTAACTCGTAATATGAGCGAAACATTCGGAGTTCAAGTTAAACTTAAAACGATTGACAGAAACTCACGACAAAAATGTTGTTAGCCTTTACTGGTTTTGCTTTCATTTATTTTTTGCAATATTTTATTTGTGTAATAGTTTATAATTTTTTCTTTGCGTAATAGCTAAATTGTGCAAGGTTTCAAAACAAGAAAATTTGAATATCTCAAAATAACAATTTAAAGATCAAACAAAGTCAAAAATAAATGTTACCTCCACTAGAAGTCTCAAAATCGTAGTGGGCCACCGAGGACCCAGCACTGGTGTGGGCAGTCATTCGTAAGCTGTACCAGGTACCAGGTTGCAAATCAGACAGAACAAGACTGGGACGGTCGGGCAAAAGGTTGTTAGCCACCAGATTCCAATGCCGAGATGACCTCTGCTTGTATTCCACCACAAAGTAGAGCAATGGACAGCCATTGGCTACCCAAGAGTCCAAGTAAAGAACGGCATGGTCTGCGTTTGTCTGCAACAGTTTATCCAATGTAGGAAGTTCAGGAACTGAAAAGAAAGTGAAAAAATAAAAATATCTGGAATGGTTATTGGCCAAGCAAGCGATGAAGGCCTGAAAAAGTACTAGTGTGTATTTGCATTCTTACCGCCGCCAGTTGTTGTTGCCATTGCTGTCTCTGACGGTTGTCCGTTGCCCACTTCGTTCATGGCCACCAGGTACAAATGATATGGGGTACCACATTGTAATTGGCCCAGTTGGTAACTGGCCAAGTAAGGTTGAATATCAACTGAAATCCACGACCCAAATTCCGATTTGTAGTGAAGAACGTAACCTAAACAATAAAATGAAATAATAACCATACATTTTACTCCCTTAAACACTTCCAGATTAAACTTTCACAGAAATGCTGATGCAAAATAATGTAAGAATACGGTACAATGATTTTGTCAAAAGTATATACAATTTATATTGTATTTAACATTCTGAATTATTTTTACATCAACAAGAGTACAAGAGTATAACAGTTTTTGGTTGAAAAATAAAGCGCATATATGCCAACCCAAAACTGGAGTATTGCTTTCCGATGGTTGTTTCCATTGCAAATCGAGTGACGAGTGTGTAGTTGCTGAAACCAGGAGTTTAGGCGATGTAGGTAACCCTAAGAATGAATATTGTGTGTATTATTATCGAATTTTAGCAACATAGCATAAAAATTATATCGGGACTACATATTAACAAATCGTATCGTATCCTATTCTTAATAGCGTATTCTTATGTTGAACTAACTTCAAATCAGTCGTTTGTACCTTTTACAAGAACAGAATAGCTGAGCTGATCTTCGCCATGACTATTGACCACGTGACATGTGTAGTTTCCGGAATCAGATTTCTCCAGTGACGTAATCTGAAGTGATCCATCTGGTCGCACTGCCACTCTATTTCCATTAATGATTGGCTGCCCACTGGTAATCATCAAATAAAGGAACATTTTACATATTTCTTTCTTGAAATGATATTTCATAATTCATTGCAAAATAATCTACGGCACTTAGGTTACTTCATGAAAATTGCCTTACCGATGGAACCAGGAGTGCCGGGGACTCGGCTGACCAACTGCTGGACAGGAGAGAACCAATGGTCGACTGATTTGATGTCTGATTGTCGAGCCTTGTGATGCAATCTTGGCTGCCACTTAAATAATGAGAATTGCAGTTTAGTTATGTCAATTGACGAATCTCATAAGAATAAAAGTGCTGCTTACATGTGTGAGCAGTAGGTGTCACTGTGATCGACTGGGTTGAAGGTCCCTCGCCAATAGCCGTGGTGGCCGACAGACGAAGGAAGTGCTTTCAATAATTTAGGAGCACCCGGAACTGCATGTAATAAAGTAATAGACAGGAATGTCACACAGGATAGTAATTGGCAAACGACGATAAAAATTTACTTCTTTCTTGTTGATCATTTACTTTTTTGTACTTGTCGGATTAGCCTAAATGTAATTCACAAAAAAGTTTTTACCATCTTCAAGAGTCTGACAGTAGACCGACTTGCTAGCGACTCCATCGCCCACGTGGGTGTAGGCCAACACCTGAATACTGTAGTTAGCAAACTTGTGGAGGTCACGCAAGGTCACCTTGGTGGCGGTTGTATTATGAATAGACAAAGTTGGTTCCGCTGGTTATTAAAAACGACAAGTAATTTATTAAAATAATGATACATTCATTATTAATAAAATGTGTTTTGTGAAGCTACATTCATGTTTCAACTATACCATTATAATGCTGTGATGTCCAGTAGAGAATGCGGTAACCCCTTAGAATGCCATGGACAGCTGCTTGAGGGGGCGATTGAAAGCTAACTGAAATTGTCTCTGAAGATGTAGGTGCGCACTCCATAGCCAGGGGTGCTTTGCTAGGCACTAAAATAACAGTGCACAAAACCAAGATATGGGAATGAATTTATATTTTTAATTTAAATTGTTCGAAATGAACTCATTTGTCTATTACTGTCTTTTCCGCCAGTCGGGGCGTACCACCCCCCGGATCACTTCCACCTCATCTCAGATTCCGGTAAATGTCCACTTTACGGAAATGAGCGACTAGAAAATACGGTATCGAGTGGGGAGAGTAAGGAAACTGGCTTGCCTAAAAAAAATATAACATGAAGTGACAAATCAGGTGAGACTGAATTTCGCTACGCTTCCCACTCGATACCGTATTTTTCTGGTCGCTCATGTCCGTAAAGTGTAATTCAGCCGGAATTTGTTAGGTGGACATTCGTGATTTTAAATAATTGTTTAATCTCATTTCCATTCATCTCGCACTAAAACCGAATGTTCGCTAACCAATTAATCTAGGTAAATTTAATTAATTGGTTAGCTAGTGAGTTTAATCTGTTGTTGGCTAATTGGCTTAACCTTCTGGTTTGTGAACCGTCCATTGTTTGCGAATTTACAAATGTACTCGTATCTTGGCATGTGGAATTCTTTTTAGGAGACTGTCGATTTCAATTGCAGTAATCGCATTTGAATTCAATTAGCTAATGATACCAGAAGGTAGAAAAATTATACGCATGTGAATGCGATAATGCGATTTGCTGTTTAAATAGTTACATGAAACACAGAAGACCCTTACTTCACACAAGACGGCTTGCTGACTAATTTTGTATTTAAGAAACGGAGTAACGCAACAACTTAATAATATTATTTTGTGAAAACTCTCAATTTTTTATACTTTATTCTTTGTATAAATAATAATTTCCCCCGAGTAATATTTTTCTTTCAGCTTCAAATATTGTTGTTAGCTAAAAGTTTTTCTTTTCTTGTGTTCTATACTTCATTATTTTTTCATTTAATTTCCATGGAGTCTTAATTTTTTTATGAATGAGTTTGTTATCTTACTGGTTCTGCGCACGACTCATAAAAGAGGGAAATGTCTTAAAGCACAAGTTATTGGGTTTCTTTATTCTTTTCCTTTTGTGTAGTAGAGTTGAAAAGGAATTCGATAGACAAGTTGAATATCCGATATCCAACTGAAACTGAGACTTCTAGGTATGAATCTGTTCTTTTTTAGTGTCCAACCTCGCATCTGTCATGATTCTTGAGAAAGACTCTGTCTTTAATCACAGTTTGCCTGTCTCAATTTTCTTCGTTTTTTTTTTTTTTTTTTTTTTTTGTTTCGTAACAATGACCGCTGACACACAATTGCATTACCAAGTGCATCACACTACCTTACCAAACTCGTATGTACCATGTATCATTGTCGGTCCCCAGTGGCTCAGTGGGTATGGCAACATCCTACGAAGCGTGTGGTCCCGGGTTCTATTCCCGGCGCAGGCTCTCGTTTATTCGATCCTGTGGTACTGGCGTCACCCCTGATCTTCCATTAGGGAGTCCAGAGCTTAGCGTGGATCCCCGGCAGCCTGGCTATTCCAGCTGCCAATCCCTTTCCCTTCCCTTCCCTGCTCCTCGCACATCTCCATAGAGACATGAGGGTGCAATAATCCTAGGCACTACGGTGATTTAAAAAAAAATTACATCTTAACAAAGAAATGGTTTTATTTTTAAGAGGAATTTATTTTTCCAGTATTGCAATTGCGATTGACCGGAGTTAAATGTGAACATCGTGTAATTTTATCAATTACAGTTTAGCTTAATCTGAATTGAGATGGGGCGCGTTCAAAAATCGTATCCGCTTTCCAATTAGAATGCTGAGATTGTTAGGTGTTAAATGTGAACAACGTGCAATTCAATCAATAATGTGTTTAGCTTTATCTGAATTGAGATGGGGCACGTTCATCAAATCGGATCAGGGCTACACCATAATTTCCCCAACGCAGCCTTTTCTCAATCAGGATCGTATTTCCTAGACCATTCCACGTGACATATCTTCCGTGTGTCCAAGACGCACGAGGCCATCGCGGAAGACATTAAAACCCGCGCACACACACATACACACAAGAGACGTCTATTTATGAGCTGACGTCACAGCATCACCACCAATAGACATAGTGCGAGCTACGCATAGATCAATCTATAAGTAAATTAATGACCATCCATATAAAGTTGAGTGTTTTGCGCGTTGTGTGTGTGTGCACGTGCATTGTGCACGTGAAAAGTGAAACATGCGTTTGTGTGTGTATCCCGTGATTGCGTCGCTTGTGAAAAGGTCAAAGAGAGAAGTGAGTGTCAACAAGGGGACAGCGTCACTCGTGTGTAGCCACTGGCGGCTGTTTGCTTTGCTTTCGAAAGGGGACACTAATTGGAAACGAAAGCAGTTTGCGGTTAAACGTCTGTAAGTAACAAGCGAGGAAGGGGCCGAGGAATGAGCTAGGATAAGAGACTTGTATTGTCATTCACAAACTTATTAATTTTGTTTGTATAATTTTTAAAGATTAATTTCTTACTAAAAGAAACAGATTCTAACCGCAAACTGTTTGCCTCCCATTAGTGTCCCCATTCGACAGCGAAGCAAACATCCGCGAGTGGCTACACACGAATGACGCTGTCTACTTGTTGGCACTCCCTTCTGCCTTCCATCTTGTTGCAATCGCGGTAGACACATGGAACCGTGTGTGTGTGTGGGTGAGTACATGTGGTGTGGGGCGGGCGGAAGACCGACGCCCGGCTAATGTGTCTCCGGAAGTGCTGATGGGGTGGGGGTGGTGGGGGGTGGACGAATGGGCGACCATCACGCCATCATTAATCGCTTCTATTATGATTCGCTCGCATTACAATATTTATGAACTAATAATCGCGATTTATCCACCATTAACCCCCTCCCCCCATCCCCACCCCAATCGCCGCTGTCTCCATGTCACATGGTCGCGGACCACGTCTTGCGGTACGACGAAGGTGTCATAGGTTCGATTCCTGATGCAGACTCGCTTTCTTTAATTTCATATCACATTGAAGCAATGAAAAATATAAATTTCTATCTTTTGATTCCATTAGTTAACACTAAATTCGACTCTGCTTACGTTTAGACCTTTTTATTTCACATTTAATTTTTACATTTATTGTCTTCTATTTGTATTAATAAGAGTGTCATCTTAGCCAGTCACATTTTGCAGCTCATTGACCATTCTAGTGTGTCCCGTCTACTCCTAGTAGTTCAATAATTACAATTACAATTACAATATACACTCGCAAGCAGCCCCTTTTAGGGGGACAATGGCGGGGGTCAAATACAAATATAGGTTAATTGTTGTATGTAGTCTAGATGTTGTGTGTGTCCATGTTGTGCCGTATATTAACCGCGACCACCTTACAAGACTACTGCCCGCTCCTGCCGGCCGTCGTGGGATTGCCTGGACCTTCGATATACTGGAGGCACCCGGGGAAGAACAGGTAGGAAACACCTTCTATATTTGTTAGCGTCAGGGAACCATTCGACCATGTCTTCTTGCGCGCACTTTGCAGTCTAGTAACATAATGAGTGTCAGTTATTTAGATGCCCCGAATTTAGCTAGATAATACTTGACAATTTATGTTTTCAGTAGGCTGATTTAAAAAATTAATTTGCTTGTGCGGTGGGCGAAATCAGTGAGTGTTTAAAAAACAAATGCATCTGAAACGGGCATCAATATTTGAAAAGACTTTTCATTGACATTAAATCGCTTGTTCGGTGAGCGATACTATTTGGACAATCTTATGAATGCGAAAAGAAAATGAACTCTGATTGATGGACATTGGATATCAGCTCTCTGAAGAAAGCGCGAGAAACTAAAATTATCAAAATAAATCAAGAACAAGAAACAAAAAAAAAAGCCATGGTATGTAATGTTTTTCGCTTTTTTGTTTCATTATGGATTGCCCCAATGTTTGTAAAGCGAACAGGTTAGCCCATGCGAGAACTTTTGTTTCGATAGAATTTTTTGGTTCTTGACAACGAACGAGCCGGAGATATCACGTGTTAAATGATCACGTTTGATTGCGCCAGCCAATCACGATTGCCTTTCGGGTGACGTCACAGACACTTATTTGTGGTGTCACCCAAAAAGTTAATAAAGCACACCGTTTCTGTTCGGATCAGTCATTCCGAGTTAACTTTTAGAACACACTCCTATTACGATACTTTGTCACGTGTGAACGTATGTGTCAACCAATCCCATTGGGCCTCCAGGTGAGGCGCAGATTTTTTTAGCCAATGAACGCTCTATCCCCGCAGGGACTAAACTCTTATTTTCAAAAATCCTTGGGATTGCCCATTTCAAATTGCACTGCCTATATGGGAACGTGTTTAGTTCGTGATAGCGGGCGGTCCAGTGTAAAATTTAATTTAATTTAATAGCTGGTTATCATCAGGCAAATTTAATGTGCGATCTATGTTTACCAAATATGAATATTGAGCGTATGAATATATTGACGCATATTTATCATTGTTGCCACCGCTTATTTGCATTTGCATAGAGAAGCTCCCCCTGATGCTGTACCGCAATGCACGTACTGGGGATGTACCTGGTGCTCGTTCGCGGTTAGGAAAGAAACGTGAAATGGCCATGCGGTACTGAGTTGCAAATCGATAAGACTGAACATCTTAAGGCTTCGTGAGAGCGATTGATTCTTTGCCTAGGGTCTTTTCGAATAAGCTCAGCTTTCGCCAAAGAAGCATTTTCGTTCTACTAGTATTGTTTCCTATTTTAAAACTCGTTATTATAATTTTTTATTTCATTTACATTGTTTTCCCGTTTGGTTATTTGCCTCAGATAATCGGCCTGAAGATAATCGGTAGAATTTCAACTAATGGTTTTTTTTATTACCGAGAAATAATAGCCAAATATGAAAGTTGAAACTGCTTATTCTTCGTTCTTGTGTTTCATTTTTACGTACCGATGGCTCAGTGGGTATGGCAACATCCTACGGAGCGGGTGGTCCCGGGTTCGATTCCCGGCGCAGGCTTTCGTTGATTCGTTAGCCTGGGGTACTGGCGTCACCCCTGAGCTTCCA
>JAUJYS010004350.1:0-12072 GCA_033995665.1 Melogona broelemanni | reverse complement strand
ACATTTGTTTGTAATTAGTTTATGAATGTTTGTGCAAAATTTCAAAGCATTCTGTAAACATTTGACCACATTAGAGCTAAAACCATTTTTGGTGCCATTTTTTAATTACAGAGGGTCTCAAATCTAAATTTTAAAAATATTTTTCATATAAATAAATTCATAAAGAATAAGTTGCGAAGAAAAAAATGATGTCGATGTTGAAAAAAATTTATTTTAGTTTCATTATTTGTCTGAATTTTATTTTTGTGTTCCTACGTGTATATACATGTACAATGGATTGCACTATACATGTTTACAGTACAGTGTGTAGAGTAGTAGCACATTTTCAATATTGAAGCAAAAGGTGCGGCAGTCGCCATAAAGAACAACTACGTAATGGCTCTATATCCCTACTGGCTCACGACCGAATTGGTTTGGGTCGAGGGGCATTAGCCTACTTACATGTATATCGGCACAAAAAAAACGAAGATTTTTTTTATGTTTACAAATGTTGCACCAGAAATGATAAGCACACACGATCTCGCGTCGTAGATCTCGTCAATCAAAAATCCAGCCGACGAAAATACGACTTTTTTATCCTCACTCCGGCAACCAAGACAACAAGCAGATTTCACGATACCCTTTCAAGCGCCGGCATACCTACTGACCGTTCGGAGCTATAAATATATATATATTGTAACCCTTTCGATCTTGCGAAGACGTCATATCTACAATACGTTGATTACAGAAAGGAAATGTCAACGAGTCAGATTAAAATTCCCAGTTAAATTAATTTTTAAAGAAAGGAGTCAGAAGAATAAATTAAAGATTTGCGAATTTATGATCAAATTTTTATCGAAGCTTTTTTTTCCCCGGAGCACCCTGTACATAATGTCCAATGTACATTCTAATGTACGAGTCCGATTCTAAATCGCGAACGATGAGGTTGAAGCTCATTTATGAAGGTTGGCCTTGTGGGTGCCTGACAGCAGGATGGTGAACCACATAACTGATGGCCTATTAAAATCTTCGAAGTAAAAAAAAATGCTAATATCGAGTAGAACACAACCTCCTGACAGAAATTGCTAATGCCTCGAGATAGCCGCGCGCGCGCGCCCATGCCCGCGTGCGTGGACGTCTAGGCCCACATGTTCAATGGGCATCATGCTTACTCACCCCGGTTCTTGACCTTCAATTTGGGCAAGATGACCAGATTACTACGCCAACAATGAATATGCAAATTCGTCACGAACATAACTCTTTCGGGGGGTATTGAGTTTTTTCCTCTCCAAATGCTTGCTCGTTCAAGTGTGCCGTGGACAGAGATAGCCATCAGTGAAAGCGAGTTCGCTGTATATATATAAAAAAGTGATATGATTGACTCTGACTTTGAAAACTTGATGGTGTTTTTTGTACTCTCATTTTTTTTATTAGTTTGCGCGCTTATACCTGAAAGCGCACGCTTAGCTAGCCACATAGCTCCATCGTGTGATAAAAAAGCGGCCAATCAACCGAAAAAAAATATATGATATCGTTTAGAAAGAAGGTTTCTATTAACCTACACCCAATTGCTGATATAATTGGTGATTCAATCAAATCTAATTGCCGATTCAATTAAATCCAATCGCTGATCCTAACACTGATCAACTGCAGATTGCCAATTTTCTAAGTCAAATTTTTGTATTTGCTCAACACAAACTGTTAATTATCCAAAATTAATAGTTGAGTTAGGACGTCTACGAAACGAACAGAGACACGAACAGAGTTTTGGCAAAACTCTGTTCGTCTCTTTCCCGGCGCTGTACCGGACCTTGTCCTTCTCGTTTTGTTAATAATTCAAGTGGGAAATGGATATACAAGATACAACATTGGGAATAAAACGTATCGTGGGTTTAGCGAAGTTGACCCGTAAAAATGTCCTATTTTCAAGACAAATGCCAAGTTCAAGTACAAGGAAAACTGCACATCCGTCAGCAGAAGTTATGTGATAAAGATGGAAATTGTGGATCCGAGATAACTGAGCAGAATGTTTAAAACCAACACGACTTGAGAGGCCTACGCAAACATTCTTCGAATCTTCTGATCTTTACCAAACGGCACAGGTGCCCATAAGGAAGTACAGAAAAAGGACAGCAGCTGATTTTTGTGGTGATATACGAAATTCCACGACAGCGGGAGGTGCGAATTCTGAGACAGTCGGCAAATTTATTAAGGGACCAGATTTTTATGTTCTCAAAATTGACTTCAGGCATTTTTTCTCGCACAATGCAACGATTTTGTGTAACCGAAATAAAAAATTGAAACTTTTTGTTTTTCAGCGTTCTACAATTTTTTTAAACAAAAAATTAAATAGCCACACTCTTTAGCATCAAAAGGAAAAATAAAATAAAAAATTGTAAAGCATTAATCATGGAAGACATTGACGTGCTAGATAAATGGTTTCATCAATTACCGGTATTTAAAAAAAACCGGAAAGAATTTTTCATTGATAAATAATCGTTCAGACTGATAATTTGGTTGAGTAATCATTCGCTTAAAGTTACACGAGCGTAAATCAATTGCTGCTTAAGCTAATCGACATAAGGCAGTGTGATGTCACATCTGACTTTGATATAAGGTGTATTTGAAGAATTGTTTTAAATGCTCGTCCACCGAAGAAAAATAAAAACAACCTAAAAATCCGAACCTTGTACACACCAGACTAGAGCTCACAGCGGTGTTCTCCACGAAGCGAGGCGGACAGAGATACCGCAGTAGGAAGTACGAGTAGCTTCACGTTGCATGGTCAAATCACTTAGCCTCAGCTACGAATTGCATGTTTTAATGTCGATCGTAAATTATTTCATTTTAATTTTCCGCCTTCCTCATCAGAGTAACCGACAAAGAATTCAGCTTAGATGATTGTCAATTTAAAAAAAAACTACTAAAACGATTATAAAAATATTAATTTTCTAATTTATTTGCAGGCCAATCTTGAAATTTGCTATGGCAATCCCGATTTTTTTACACACAAGAAAAAATTAAATGCTCCCCCTTGTATCAGGCTATCACTAAAAGCAAAGCAAAGCGGGGAAGCCAATGAATGATCCATGCATGAAACAATGCCGAAGTTTAGATTTGGTTTTGGAAAATGTTTTAATTCTTTAAGGCCTTAACAAATTTGAATCTTTTTGTGAACATATAGCATTTTATATCGTGGTTTTTTGTTTTGTTTGGCGGATCTTATAAGAATCAATTTAAAGCTCATTTCTTCTTGTAAATTGTTGTGAGCAATTAAAAAAAAATATATTCATATGATTTGCGCTGCTATTAATTAACGAGACACATTCTCACATATCCTCCGAAATGGGATCATAACAATAAAGGGAGGAGCTCATATAGGCTTAATTTAGCCCGCGGATGGAGCGAGACACTAACCCTAACTTCCGCGATGGTAAACAATTGGTAACCAACCGCGGCAGTGCAAGATAATAATCCCGAGTCTGCTAAAACGCGGAATGCCGAAAAGCCTATACGCAGCATGACCATACACTAATGGCATTCACGCCCAAACCTTGACGCCTCTACGCCCTTCCACCATGTGGTCAACGTGCTCAACCACCTAAGGCCCGAAATATTTTGTTGCAACGAATATTCATCGTTTAATTAACATACAGGTTTAATTAATTCGATACTCAATTCGACTCGTGGTAGCTCACATGGTTTTTCAACTCGGTTTTGTTTTGCTCGGGTCGGTTACGTGGGGGTTAATAAACACCTTTAGTTATAAATAATTTATAAAATTATTGAATAATGAATCGCATTATTTATATTTATTTACTGTTATTGACAATCGATGATCATCACTTCTGTATTCCTCTAATCCACTCTAAAGAGCATTTTTTTTGGCACATTTCACCGGTACTTCGGGATGGAATAACAAAGGTCCGAGCCGGGAATCGAACCCGGGGTCGCCGCACACATGACGTTTCCGCTCAAAACTTTTTGTTCAGTTTGAAATTATTAATTAAATATCTTGTAATAAACATTGCAATAATCAAGTAAATCCAAGCGCCCGCATCATTTTAACAACTCTAATATAGGAAATCATTTTGAAATGGGCAGACGGTCTTAGGAGAACACAAGACTAGTAGGTGGCCAGTGTTTTTGATTAATTGCTCAGCGGCTGTACCGCGTGTCAAACGTCACATGCGCGTTTCACATTCGATGGAATCGCCGGATCTTTTCGGCGGAGTATGCGCGTGGGGGGGAGGAGTAGGTGGATGGAGAGGGGTCATCAACACCGGCGAACAATAAGCAGGAAAGAAAAAAAGAAAAGAAACTCGGGCTAGTGAGATGGTGCGTTGTAGAGAAAGGATAAGGAAGGGGGTAAACACGGTCGTGCTTAGAAACCGCGGGAGTCCGACCTTTTACAAGATTAAATGCTTTCGATCACTTTCGCTTATCTTCCTTAACGCTGTAAGCATCAGACCACGACGAATCGGCGATGCGCGATAGTATTGAACTGATCGATACGATTGAGTGTATTTTGAAAAAATTGGATTTTTGTACCATCAAATGTACTAGTACATGTATAATGATTCGGTTGTCGTTGATTAAAAGAACAACTGAATAAATAATAAACATAAAGCGCCTAATGTGAGAGTGCAAAATCCGGCAGGTACAGAGGTATTTGAGAATACCTAAAATCAGACATTTTTCTTGATCACAATTGTATTAAAATTAAAAATGAGACATTACCACAATTCTGCTGGGTCGCAGTATTTATTATTAAACTATTAAATAAATATTTTATTATTTTAGATGACCATGAAGGTGTTGAAACGTCAAAAAATTAACATCAACTAGCAGTTAATTTCAGAAATAATGAAGACATTCGTGTGTGCAATTCTTGTGATACATATATTCCTTCATGTAATAAACCGCTCGTACATGCCAAATGTTGCCGTTTCAGCTCCCTTCATGGTCAGGAAACAACCATCATTCTTCAATTTATTACGCATAACGTCTACAAAAAGAACAATCTCATCTTGAATTATTTTATTGCTGCGCACTCTTTAGAAATATTTCAAATTTCGAAACTTTAGCCATAGTTGACCATCGGACAATCGCGCATCGCGAAGGCCGAGTCACGACCGCGAATTCGCCAGCCAAGACTGGTTTCTTCAGAATTGAGGTGTTAACCTTGGCCAGATGGCAATCAGCGTAGTAGCGAACTGCCGGTATACAATTCACGGACGCCGCCCGGCGCCTGACTTGATGCGAAAGATTGAAAGCGCACCAATAAGGTTATTGTTTTGCCGGGAAGAGAGATTGGACGATGATTTCCAGCTTAAGAGCGCGCCCAAAAGTACATACACTTCGCTATAAATAATGTACATTGTTTCTCGATCGATCCATTGAAAGGATGATGATTAATCATGTACTGGCCAAATCAATCGGTAGTTTGACTATTGCTAAAAATGTTTTCCTCCTCCATTACTACGATTTCCTGATTACTATTTCAAGGGCGAAGGAACAGAATCGTACAACTACGGCTTGATCAGGACCAAACACCTTTTGAGGCAAAAGTGTCTATGAGGATCGGAAATATATACACGTACTTAGCAATTGACAAATGTAAAATTGAACGCATTATCTATGTGGTAATACCAATACCATTGTCGGATACCACTCTGACGCACAATTTCCATCCGGTGACAATTTTAGTAGCTGGTTCGTGTAACGCCATAAATGTTGGCAAACTTATAAGAGCTTCCATTTTTATTGACAATCGATGATTGTCGTCACTGAAGTGAATATCACAATAGGAGTTTATGGTACTTTTCTAAATCCTCTTGAAAGAGCATTGTATAGAGAGAGAAACATTTTCACCAGTACCTCAAGTCGAATAACGAAAGCCCGAGACGGGAATCGAACTCTGAATCGAAACAAAATAATAAAAATTCACAAAATGGCATTTTTGACACACAAAAATACCTAACACTACACTTCACATTTTTCAAAAAAAAAACAAAAAAAAACTAATTTCAATCAATGCAGGGCTCGGCGATAACACGGTGAATATTTTATGGATAGAAAATAAATTGTTTTGCTGAGGTCGACGATACGCCGCTTTTCCTTAGAACTTGGCCAGCCAGCCGTCAATGGCCGCCAGCCACTCCACCCACATCAGAATCGAGATGGATAATGCCCGCGCGGGCGCAAGATTGTGATTGCGCAGACGCCACACGCATTTGCACACGGAGAGCATCCGATGCAGACTCTGAGTTAATAACTAGCAAAGTGGATTTTCTCAGAAATTGTGTGTGCGCGCTCTCTATTGGGCCCGGTGACTTGCAGACTGAAGAAATGCGCCCGGGTTCATCAACACCCCACCCACCACCCCCTGCTCCTCCACCACCCCACCATCACCACCCAAATCACGCCACTGCCGTCGAGATGCTACGACCTTTCCCGCAGGTGAGTTGAATTTTCCACCCTTCACGCAGGTTGCCTTTCCAGAGACACCATTGGCAACGTGATGACCCCGTACTCGACCCGACGTGAACTTGTATCATTTTTGTATGACCTTTATGAAACATTATTTTAATGGATTTAATGCCAGCTTGGTTTATGGGTTCTAAAGGATAAAGGTTTCTGAATGACCGTCGCAAAAAAGGCAAAGCGTTGTAAACTATTGTCATGGACATTATCGTTAAAAAATACATTCAATTGCACTTTTGGGACGTTGTCGCCTATTTAAAGATGACTTTTTTCTTTCAGTAAACCTAAACTAATAGTCAACTGCATCGGTCAAGAAGAAAAAGCTAAACAAAACATGACAGAGTTGCTTTCATGTTACTGATAAGGCTCAATATAAGAAGTCAGCCGCTCTACTAGATGACCGTCACATCTAACATTTTCTTTACCCAATTGCCGAATTACAAATAGATTTAGGTATTATTACAGAGAATATCGCCAAGCCGTGAGATTATGACGATTTCCTGTACCACCCCGCCCTTATACCGCTCGCTAATCAAAACAATTTAGAGCTTGTTCAAATAATCGAGGCAGGCGCCGAGGGAGGCTTTCCTTTAACGCACCTCTTCACAACATCCGCAAATACTCCAGTGAAGAGTGAAAGTTTCCACCAAGATTAGGTCAAGTGGAAGGACATTGACTGAGAGCAAAGGCACTAATTGGCCGCTTCTAATCACCATCGCACCAGCAGTATAGTGGAGAAAAAAATTGCCATAATATGTACACAACCACGCGATGCGATCCCCCGTTTTTTATCAGAGCTCTCCAAGAATTAGTGACGTCTAACCGTAACAGCCTTTCACTCAAATTTAATGACCCGGCCAAATTTTTTTTCCCTGGGTCCGCAAATTGGCGATAATAGCGGCAACGTTATTTTTGGATCCATTTCAGAGAGAGAGGAAGGTAACATTCGTTGCGTGTAAAACTGTAACGAAGCAATTAGCATATCATCAAAACTCCGTTTTTAAAAAGAAATTAAGATTGTTGGGTATAAGGCGGCTTCAAACAAAAAAAAAAATAAATAAATAAAATAGACTGGCTAATGGCAAAAGTTGATATCCCGGCTGTGCAGGCGACGTGACCAAATAAACTAATGGCTCGACAACCTACATCTTGACATTTCGTGATGCAATTTAAATAATAGAAAAAAAAAATGAGTTCTTATTCGGCAATTCCTAATCTTATTTAATTTAATGTTGATTAATCGTGTTGCATAAACGCTTCAAAAATCTGTGTTAGTACAAGGTGAATTGAATGGCACCGTAAAGTGTTGAGCATACAACATTTAGCAACATAAGAGTTCGACAACTTGTTGTCATGTTGTTGTTGTTGTTATGTTGACTTCAACGTCAGCAGACCGTGTTTAGACATATGCGCGCTTCAGAACGTTGGGAGAAATGTTGATAAGTCGTACTCGTATGAATGTGCCGAATTTAATTAAATTTCCAGCAGCCGATCTATAAAAAAACGATCACCGAACGCTTACTGAACACGCCACCGATACTTGATTTTACTCTCTCGTAAGCACGGAAAACAAATCTACTGTATATTTTTTACAACCAACGAGCGTCATCATTCAAGTACGTACCGATGGCTCAGTGGGTATGGCAACATCCTACGAAGCCGACGGTCTCGGGTTCGATTCCCGGCGCAGGCTCTCGTTTATCCGTTAGCCTGGGGTACTGGCGTCACCCCTGAGCTTCCATTAGGAAGTCCAGAGCTTAGGGGTGAATCCTGCAGCCTGGCTACACTAGCTGCCCCTCACATATCTCCATAGACATGAGGGTTCAGTAATCCTGTAGTGCACTAGGCACTACGGTGATTTAAAAAAACAATTATTCGATTCTGAGGTACTGGTGTCATCTCACATCGCCTCAGCCTCGGCTGAGGCTGAGGCGCGACTAATTCCCCTGCCCTGCCTGTCTAGATCTTAGGGGTGAAGACAGCCGGACTATTATTTGGATGGCAATTAAAAAAAATATATTGTACAGTTTTAGTTTTACTTTTTACAAATTAAATGGGAAATTAAAGGAACTTCATTTTTAAATGGTGGATTTCAATGCATCATAATTAATCGGTTGCCATTCGTTAAATAAGTTACCGATTCTGATTCGAGTAAATGTCTCTTGAATAAATGTCCCCAGTGGCTAATGTTTATATAGAGACATTTACTCGAATCAGAATCGGTAACTTATTTTACGAATGACAACCGATAAATTATGATGGATTGAAATCCACCATTTAAAAATGAAGTTCCTTTAATTTCCCATTTAATTTGTAGTTTTAAATAGGCGTAATTTTTGTTTGCACATTTGAAACACTGATTAATATACGAAATGTTACAAATGAACCAATAAAGCTATCATTACGTATCGATCTGATTCTGCTTATTTCGGATATTATTAAAAACTCACTGTCAAAGTAGCTGGTGTCCTCCTCGTGATCCAGCTGGGGCACGAACTCGGCCTTGTGACGCAACAGCGACGTCCAGTCAATGTCCTGAAAGAAGCAGTGGTCCTTCACCTCGTGCGCGCCGCCAGTGCCCAACCGATCTATGGCGCTGTGGTTGAGAAGCTGCGTGATGAGATCCTTGGCGTCGTCGGGCACTTCCCACTCGTCGCTGTCTGGCCACTCGATCTCGTCTGGTTAGCGAGGGACAAAATCAATTTTTTTTTTAAATGCAATTTGGAATGTTTTTTGTCGTAGGTGTCAATGAGCGGTTCGGCGAAAATGTCGATAGGCCTACCATTGATGACGTGAGCGAAGAGTTCCTCGACCGTTTCGCCGAAGAAGGGTACCAGTCCGACCAGAAATTCGTATAGGATGATTCCGACAGCCCACCAATCGACCGGCTTGCCTGTGTCGAGTACAAACAAGAAATCAAAATTTAAATTAAATTAGTGATTCGTAAATGTGCCAAAAACCTTTGTAAATGCGTTGGATACGTTTGGCAACAAGGCAAATGAAATTTAAAATGAAGTTTTCCATAATTTGCTTTGCAGATAATATTCTATATTAATTTTTTATCAATCGTACAGTATTCAATAAATTAGTACTGTTTTCCATAATTTGCTTATCAATCGTACAGTATTTAATAATAAGGCTTTTAATTAATTTATGGAAAAGTTGAAAAAGAAATTGTAAATTACTTTCTCGTAGAAAAGTTAAAAAATAGGATTGTTAAATCGATGGCATAACTAATATTTGCGACATAATGTGAGGGCGTACTCACCGTAACCCTGCCTAAGGATGACCTCTGGTGCGATGTACTCGGGCGTTCCGTACACCTGCTTGTCGTTAAACTGCCGGGTGTCACGATCCACGTAACCCTCGTACAAATTGGTGGCCACTGGCGAAAAAAACAAAACACAATTCACATTAATAGTTAATACACAGCTCATATGATCTGAGTGAAATTGTAACTTTCCGGTTTTTGTTTCATTTCTTTAAGGAGCACAATAATAATTTAAATCGTATTTCAAATTGTTCATACAAGAAAACCATCCGCTTAGGTGACAATTAGGTCAAATTACGAATGCATTTGAACTGAATTAAAAAGAACAGTCTACATTGAGCTACGACAATTAATTGCCTAAGCAACACGAGGGCACAAGACAATCGCAACTGATGGTCATTTATTTGTGTACTCAATTTTTTTATTGTCTGTAACATTGAATGTCAGTTGCTGATAATAAAGTTTAAAAAAAATTGAATAAAGAAGTAATTAAATTTCACTTACGACTCATCAAGCCCATTTTGGACAGTCCAAAGTCGGTCAACTTGATATGACCCATACCGGTGATTAGCAAGCTAGATAACAAGGTAATAAGACGATTAGTTCAAAACAATTTTGTCGTGCAACAACAGCACTGACAATTTCCCTTAGTCCGCTACGAATAACATTTCAATTGTTAACTCACTTGTCCGGTTTGAGATCTCGATGCACGATGCCATAGCTGTGCAGGTACTCGACGGCGAGCACGGTCTCGGCGAAATAGAACTTGGCCATGTCCACACCCAGCGGACCCATGTTCTTGAGCAGGGTGGCGCAGTCCCCACCCTCGACATACTCCATCACCATGCACAGGTGCTTCTGTAAAACACAAAATCTTCGTCGTCAATGCCGAAATCGCAAAAGCAACTATTGTGTAAATAAATTACTGAGGTCAATATATCAAATCGTCATTCAAAATTCAATTTATCATCGCATCACGCTTGAATGAACCAACTTTTTTTTACTGTTTACAGATGATACTGATTTATATCCATAACTTAATCACAAAAATAACGTAAAATTATTCATCTCTCGATAAAATCGTTTTCAAAAATGATTAAGAAAGTTGAAATTATCCCATTTTTTTTAAATTCTACTAATTATTGCATCAAGCTTGGATCAACCCACTTTTTTACTGTTTACAGACGATAATTAGGTTTAACCATGACTTAAAAAAAAAACAGCCATATGGATTGTGACACTGACCTTGGTTTCGAAACTGCAGAACATGCTAACCACGAAAGGATTGTCGGTGAAGGTCATGATATCACGTTCGGCGAACACCTGTTCTACCTGGTTACGTAGAATCAGGTTCTGCTTGTTGATCTTCTTCATGGCATAGCGCTGACGACTCTCCTTATGACGCACCAGATACACCGTACTGACGAACAAACACATTCAACACATAAGATAAGACACCAATGATGACGTCATATAAATCAGGTATATTTCAGCATCAAGAAAAATTTCCGCATCAAGCAAAATGTCAGCATCAAGCAAAATTTCCCCCAAATGAGATATTTTAGTGGAGAGCCTTACCCATATGCTCCATTACTAATCAGTTTGATTGTCTCGAAGTCATCTTCCGTCGGTTCTTTCGTCTTGTCAAAGGCGGCTTCCTGTCGCAGAATTTCACTTTCCCGTTTGCCGGATGACTGCAAATCACAGATCAATCAAAGGTTAGGTGACAAATAATAAAGCGTGAGATAGTAGACATTTTACAAACTTTAAACTCCTAGCTACTAAGAGACAATGTCGCCTTTCTACCATATTTACGTTTATACGTGACAATCTGCAAAGTTAAAAAAAAAAGAAAAAAAATATCGCACTTACATCAGTTTCTTCCGCTTCCGAAGTATCAATCTTGACACTCTCATAACTGGACAGATCCTCGGTGAGGTCTGGAAGAGAAGTGGACGACGCCATTATTAGGTTTCGACGTAGAAAAAATTGACAGAATAGATGACAAGATGGCGGGAAAAAAAAACGATACATACCTGCTAGAGGGTCGCGATTGAGCCCCAGTTTGCCGATAATGTACTTTGGAATGTCTGTCTTGATTCCCTGAAGCCCTTTCGCCTGACCTTCGGCTGCTTCCAACAAATGGTAAAACTCTTCCGGATCAAATTCCTAAAAATGACAGATAATTGTCAATTACAAAGTGCTGTTTAATATTGGAGGTCTCTGTTGGGAATATGAAACGAACACACTGACCACTACACAGTGTTGGGTTCGTTCCTTTCGAAAAGGAACCAGTTCCCATTCCCGTTCCTCCGATGAAAAAAGGAACCAGTTCC
>JAUJYS010004349.1:0-12072 GCA_033995665.1 Melogona broelemanni | reverse complement strand
GGAACACCAATCATGCTGCTAAGAAATATTAATCCCCCAAAATTGTGTAATGGCACACGCCTTCAAATTAATAAGCTTCAAAATTATATCATAGAGGCAACTGTTCTAACAGGCTGTGCATCAGGAGAGAAGGTCCTCATACCTAGGATACCTATGATACCATCAGATGTGCCTTTTCAATTCAAGCGTCTGCAATTCCCTATTAAAGTTTGCTTTGCAATGACAATTAACAAAGCACAAGGTCAAACACTCAAGTATGCAGGTATTGATCTTCGTCAACCATGCTTCTCCCATGGTCAACTGTATGTTGGATGCTCACGTGTAAGTTCTAGCAACAGCTTATATGTTCTTGCACCTGATGCAAAAACTACCAACGTTGTCTATAAAGAAGCTTTGCAATAATAAAAATTAGTGATAACAAAATTTTTTTCATTCTAATTTTGGTGATGAGGCAGACGGGTAAATAGCATCATTAAAACTTTGAATGTCGTATGCCATTTGGAGGATAGACCATGAGCAGTGGTGCCTTTGAGCCAAAGTTCATGGTTTCTCTTTTCCCTGACAAGTGTGTCTTGATTTCATGGCAGGTATTTTGTATCAATGTTTGTGATTCGAACATTGTTCATTAAAATAAATATGGAAAAAAAAAATGGAAAAAATATTGCTTAGATGTTTTGTTATTTTTTTATTCTGAAAAATGTCTTACTTATGCCAACATATAGGTTTCGGATATTTATACATTGTGTACATAAGCAAAGCCGCAGTAGTATGCGGATGGAAAAATTATCTTAAGATAACATTTAAAATGGTTTCCATGATTTATGGCCACTTTGGTTTCATAGCTAAACATCAAACAGGAACAGAAATAATAATGCCTCTTGCCCTTATAAACACGTGTTATTTCGGGACATAAAAATAAATTGTAGATCCATTTTCGCGCCTCACCTTATCCCGGGCGTAGCCGGGCACATTTACTAGTCCTAAATATTTCGAATCATTTTTTTACATGCAAATATTTTTAAATTCCAATATCTGCCTCTTCTCCACACAAAAAATTAAAATGAAACACTGTTGAAAAAAAAATCTGACTGTCGACCCCCTCAGCATTATTTGGTAAATCGGACAGTCGTGGGTGGTTTGCGAAGAACCGCCGAAACGGCCGCCGTTCACATAGTGGGTAAAAGCGGTGACATTTCGGCAGCCGTCTGGCCGGGAGGCAGCACGAATGCGCGTGTCGCTCCGACGTGATTGGCGCTGAAAACCGAATATTTGTGTACACGAGCAATGCGCCAGTCTACCTGCACACATAAACCTATTAGCCAAAGAACTTGGGAGAGAGGCATGCGAGATGAGGCGAACCAGGACGGCTAACGGTTTAGTGTGAAAAAGCCATAAGTGTTAGGTGACACATTCCATTAATTTAGTGTCCATTAGGCAAATCTACGCACTTTGTATAGCGTCGAAATTTCTTAGAAGTTGCGTCGATATCGGCCTTTGCTTTCTTAGAAACAACCCTGTCAAGAGCCATTAACGAAAGTAGGCGACGCGTTTGTCACGAAATTTATGGATTGTTGAAAATCGCAAAACTTCTGGCAGAACTTTTTTTCTTGAGATTATGCAGAATTTGTCTGTCTCTCTCTTAGAAATGCACAAAAGATTTATATCTTAATGTAACATATACTATCCAAAAATTATTTGCAAACAATTTTTGGAAGTGATGTCCATCTTTTGAGACACTGTCCCCAAAGACAAAGGCAATTTGTTCAATAGAACAACCAACCTAAAGGAAAAAAAACATCAATGCGTCTTGTTGGGTATACGTATTATCTTTCTTTCTTCGCGGCGTTCTCGTTTTTTTTTTTAGTGACTGGCATTTCGAGTGAGTTGGGTTAGGCTTAACCGTCGCGCATTCACCTTTCTTTTCTGGATCGAGTCATTCCGGTATCTCTCTCTACAGTGGTGCTCACGTGAAAGACCCCGGGGGGGGTGGGGGAGAAGAGGAGGGAGTCTCCGATGACGGGGGGGGGCCTGCGATGCTGATGGCTTCTGGGTAACGCGAGCCCATCAACATCGATTTTACTTGGCCATTTTCTAAGCTTTACCTTTTTCCTGCGCCTGATTTCGTTTCCCTTTTTTTACGATGAGGTTTGATAGGAGAGGCGCGCATGCGCCGAGCTCGTCGCTGTCCTCTTGGTACCCCGAAAAGAAAAAAAAAATATCCACTTTGGCGTTGTTTTTATGTTGTGGCATGTTTTATCTTTCCCCCACAAAAACCTTTTACGGCTTCGCCGATGATTTCGACCTTTCTTTTTTCGCTTATGGGATTCTTGATCTTTCAAGGGAACCAAGTGGGAGATTAACTAATTGATCGATTAAAAAAATAATATTTTGTTTGTCATGAAACGATGGTGAGTGTTTTCAGTTGAGATTTATTGTATTTCACAGTATCGATTTATGCAGTTGTCCCTGTACCTGTTGGATCACGAGCTAGCGTCAAGCATGCATTCGTATCGGTGTTAGCCGTAAATCTGACTTGTCGTGCTTATGCACCTTGTTATGAAACGATCAAGAGGTTACTACTGACATCGTTGTCGTTTTAGTAATATGAGAAATTTATTTATTTTCGTTCAGAATCACTGAAGTAAATACCACTGCCTCTCCCAAGCCTTGCGTGAATAGGGCAGATTTTCACCAGTACCCCGGGATTGAATAAACGATGCCCGCGCTGGGAATCGAACCTGGGATCACCGGACTGGAATATTGACTGGGTTTCGACGACTCGTGCTCTTGATAATACCAAATAGGAATTGCCATCGACTGATTGTATTGTTGATTGATTGTAAAAAAGGTACTGAGATTACCATTTGAATAAAATATAACGATGAATTAAATAAATAAACTGATAAAATAATTAATAAAATAAGAATTATTAAAAAAATAAAAAATAAATAAGACGGATAAAATAAATTTAAATTCGGCGAAACAACTGAGGACGAAGCACTTCATTATTTTTCTCCACAGTGTGAAGGACAATTTTTTACGGCTGATCAACCCAGAGGTCACACAGCCGACCGTATTGAAATATGTATCAGGAAGATTATATCGTTCGGACGGTGAGGCCGGGGGTCCACGGAGGAGATCTCGAATCGTTTGCTGTCTATAGTCGTTTGACGAGAGACTTCATCGTTCCAGCAATACTATACGGCCGTTCTATCCTGCGCCCGGCTCGCGTTCCAACGTACATCCAGATGCACCCACATGAACCGTGGCGACGCTATACATACACGGTATACCGTGTATGTCTGGTGCGATGACGAGTGCGGTTGGGGGAAGAGATGACGCCGGCGGATAACTGGATTGATGACGTCGTTGGCGCGAGACCGTCTCCGCCGCATGCACACGTGTACAGGAAGGGATAGGGTAGCGTGGATGGGCTTAGATATCAGCTCCACGTTTATTGGCAGTTGATAACGGAAACGTTTCTAATTGGTCGCTGGGCGAACGTACTGTTCCGCGGAACCTCAGAATTTGGAAAGACGCCTTGGGACGCGAAGCTCGAAATACGTAAATGTGAGACGCTGGTTAACGACGAAAAAAAAATGTATGATGATGATGCATATGAAAAAAAATGAGCTTGTCTATTTTGTTCCTGTATCTGATGGATTAAAAGTGTGTTGCTATGGGAGCTTATTCACTTGATTTATTAATTAGTTCAATAATTAATTTGCTTGATGGTGGCTAGATATCTGACGGGTACTGGGACGAATAAATCATTATTCAATTTCTTCGTTGCTATCTTTAAATCTAACTGTGCTGTTCTTCTGTACTTTTGTCTTGTCATATTGGGTTTCAAATTTGCTCTTGAGAAAAAATTGTTCTCGAACTTTTCGCAATTGCTTCTTAAAGTTCTGAAAAGTATCGCTTTCGAGGTACGTAGTCACACGATTAGTAAAACATTAGGGCAGCATAGTATGTTGAAAAACTATTTTTTTTAATTGTTAAGATGCAAACATTAATTGTCAAAGCACTGAATTCCAAAATTGATTTTGAGTTACTGACAGCATATTTTATCCATTCAAGTCTTCGGAACATTACTTGTGGTTTATGAATGAATGAGTTATACTTATTTTTAGTGTTCACGAAACAAGTTAATTGATTGAGTGGGCATAAGGCATCTTTCTTTTTGGGTAATGACAAGTCTTGTATCATAAATTGGCGGAACCAAAAACACAACGCCATTTTAATATGAGATCGAAGTAGGTAATTCTCAGAAGTTTGTCGATCAGTGTTCTCATAGTCGCCTAAACTGCAGGTAGCGCCGGCTAAGCACGACCTCGCCGTTAAAGAGAGTTACGTGCTAGTTTCACTCTGTATAACGTCTTTGTTTCCATTGTCTCGCGCGGATTGCTCGTTTTTTAAGACCACATGGGGGAGGGGTCTCAAGAGGTTACACACGTTACTGTATATTTATAGAGATCAACTGCTGACAAAAATTCGTTTTAGTCCATCGATTTCGATACACCGGTCACTGTCATCTGCTTCCGACTGGCAATAACTATGCGCGATTTATAAAATCTCGGGGGCGCTGCGGAAACGGATGTTTGAACAGCTCAACCGAACGTCGTGACCATTGCAAATACGTTGTCGTGGGCGGGAACCTGTTTCCTTATAGGAAAAACGAGACGACTGTCGCCCGGATCATATCAGCATCCGCTTGGCAATAGGTAAAATACGCGCTCGTACGCTGCGACAGTCGCGGGGGCTATAGGTGGACTGGGCCACCCGACGACAAACCGCGAGCGCGCGGAGTACAAAAGCTCATCACCGAGAGTAATCGATAGCTGTGTTTAATTAACCTCTCCGCTCGCCACTACACACACACACACTGCAACCGATTTTGCTTCTTTCAAATGGCGAATGTCACGCCATTTCCTTGCTTTTTTGACTATGCGCTGCTACGCCCCTTGTCTGCGTGCTGGTTTGGGGAGGAACGGGACTGAAAAGTTCCGTTCCTAGGAACGGGTTCCTTTTCCGAGGAACTTTGGAACGCTTAAGTTGTTTTACCTAGGAAGGAACACTTCGAACGGTTTCGTTCCCTTTTTGAGGAACTGGAATGGTCGTTCCTTTTACTGTGTGTAGAACATTTAAATATTATAACTCTTTATCATTCCAATATTTATTTTAAAATAATGATTACTTTCTCATTCAATGCTCCTGGGACAAAAAACCCATTTACTAAACAAAATAGTGCAAACAGCACGACGAAGTCGAGGTTTTTCTAATTTTAAATTGCTGTTAAATCCCATTTACTTTTGAAATTGTTGAGATAAATGGAATTTTAAATAGTTTCATCCGTTCAGAAAGTGATGCTTCTTGTTTCCTTTTTCTGAAACAAATATGTATCTTTTATGTAGGATCTCTATATAGGAACTGGAGCGGGTTCCTTTTTTTCTGGGAGTAACTGGAACTGGAACTTGGCTGGAAACACTGTCTGCGTGCTCGTGAAGGTGATGGTGGTGGTGGCGGTGATGATGCAGTGGGATATAAGGGTGGGAGACCGGACGGGGTAGGTGGGGGGAGGTTGGCATGTCAGGGACGTGGAATAGGGGCGGAATATGATGGGCTGGACTCCGCATGCGAGGAGCTTATCCGGGTGTCTCCTCAATCATATTTCTAATCCATTCGTGGACCTGTCAGCGCGCCGCATATGCATAGATGTACGTGCGTGTGTGTGTTTGTATACGGCGCTCTAGCCATTTACCTGTGCGTACAGGGTGGTTTATTATTTATGGCGGTTGTTGCTACCTCCGTCCGGTGACCGTATGGCGTGCTCGAATTGCCCCGATGACTGCGTGATTGTTTATCGGACTTGGGAAAACGTATTTCGGTTGACGGGCGCAGGTTCATTTTTAACCGATGGGTTGTCGGATGAGTAATGGGGCTCGTGCTGCGGCGGTTCCGGAGTTCGATTCGCGGTGCGGGCGCTCGTTTATTTGATCCCCGGAGATCTGTCTTCGAAGCACGAGGGTGGGCACTTTTGAAACACTAATAGATTCGGTGAAAATTAACTGGTCAAATAAAATTAATTAAAAACTAGTAAAGTAAAGTTGGACAGTTATGCACTTCTAATCTGTAAGTTTGAAAACTAACGAATTGGGCGTTGGATATGAGGTTATTTACCAGATGTGGCAGCTGGTTAGATTCGGTTTTTATTTAACATAGGTTTATTGAAGCTTTTTGTAGAGAAGTAAGTTTATTGTAGTAAGTTATTGTAATGTTATGTATTATTATGTATTTATTTTGATAGCATTGGCAACACGTGTTTCTATTTAAATATCAATTTGTTACTCCTTTGTATTTTTATTCTAAAATATTCTGTATATTGAGGTTATCGACGAAATATTTCATGTTTATATTGGTATTTTTTATATTGTACTACCAAGACGCTGCCACAAATCAATCTTAATTTTTACAATGGAAGAACTCTTTTTGTTTTCGGACCCCTTAAGCCTCCGAATATCACAGACTTGTTACACAAGCGGTAATTGATCAGAGGTCAAGGGTCTTTCGAGGATTGTCTAATTTGATTTTACAGCTCGCGCAGCTCTTCCGCTTGTAATGACCAGAACAAGCGATGACTGTAGCGAGAGCGGCGTCGTTAGCCTTCCTGTGCTTCGTCTCCTTAAACTGAGTTGCGAGCTACCTGGTTTGCGCGCATTTTTCCTCCGGTCTTCTTTAGGATGGACGAAAGGTGTGTTGGTCGGGTTTGGTTGGAAACGTGCGCTGTGTACATGTCGTCTTATTTTGACCTGGATGTGGGCACTCCGGTCGAGTCTTCCTCGATTTCTCACTGTCTCTCTCACGCCCTCTCGATTTTTCATTTTCTACCCCGTTCCCCACCAGAAACAAATGTCCGACGAATCGCCACTGGCGGCACGCGCGCACAATTCAGGTGGAGACATTGGACCATCTGCGGCCAATGGGTGCGAGTGCATTGAATTCAATGCCAGCCGAGGTTCCACGTGATTGGCTCTAGAGATTGGTTGCCTGTGCTGCCGGATACTGATGTCCGAGCTCTAAGAAACATTATTTTTTTTGTCCTATTTTCTTTTTTTGAACATGAGGGTGTAACTTTGTTGCACTTAACCTTGGCTAGTCTCTGCAAAAAGTTATAAAAAATAGGACAATTAACGCGTTACATTTTTGCGCGTACAGCAAATGTAAAATAAACAGAACAAAACTCCTGCTACTTTTTCATTTCTTGTGCAAAAGATAGATATCATTTTATATCGTTAATTTACTGAGGATAAATTTATGTCAAAGGTAGGAAAAAATTGTGGTTATTTATTTTTTGTTTATGTTTATGTAATATAATCCCGGCTACATGCAAATAAATAGAGTAAATGAATTGCTGTGATATATATGCTTCTGTAGCCGTCCGCAGCCCGTGGTCTTTTTTTTTTTTAATGTTTGAAATGCGTGCGAATCCCTATAGTCGGGATGGCCCACGTTGGCTGAAATGAAGCACGTACATGTACATATATATTTTGGCAGCAGATGTGCCTACTAAGATATGCGTGCCGGGGACGAATTCTCGCTTTGCCGCCTGACATTGATGACCTCGGCGTATTCGAGACAGTGGAGTCGTCGTTAAACCCCCGCGAATCCAAAATCGCGCACCAGAGAAACGGACTAATGAAGGCAAACGAGCTCTAGAGTGACCCCTGGCGGACTGTTCTAATGATGATGGCTGATGCCGTATTGTTGTTTTGTAATTGTATGTGGGTGTGGTGGGGGGGGTGGAAGAACTGCGTGCTTTAGGTGGTCGCTTGCCATTTGTGACGGTGGACGATGTGGTTGATGGCAAGACTGTTCTGCGATCCCGCCCTGTGCTGTAACACTTCAATGGTGTTTTGGTTTGGTTTTCAACCTGCATCCTACCCAGTGCCATATATCGTTATTCCTAAGTTTCTTTAGAATCCTGTCGTTACAACATTACCATTAGAAAATAATTTCGAAATAATCAGTTTTTTGGCTATCGGCTTTATACGATCTTTATTCGATCCTGTGGCACCGGTAAAAATGTGTACCGTAATATATTGCCAAAGCGATATGAGGGTACATAATCTATTTTAGTGATAATGACTACAGTGATTCGTGTTTGTAATATTTAAAAAACAAAATCCATTAACTTTATACGGTTTGTATTTTGTGGTCATCAACATGCGTCTCATATTTTGGCCATTTACTCTTGGAAAGTAAACGTATTACGAGACGTTATCAACAATCCGTATGAAGGTGACACAGTTTCCAAAACATTAAAGAGTGAGGGTTGGGGGAGGGGGGAGTAAAAAAAAAGTTGGCGAATCTCCGACATTCCACAACCACCTACAAGCTGTTCCCGGGACATGCAAGACAAGTCACGCCGAGCAAATACGGAATCCGTTTAATTAAAGCACGAACTTGAATAACCAGTTGGCGCTGCAAGCCGTGACCGTGGCTTATGGTTTTCTGGAAGCTGGCGGAACCAGTTCGCTTTCGACGAAGAGCGCGATAGGGAGAACCTGTAGGGATGGGGTTTCTCTTGATGGTCCTGGGCTTCGAGGCCATACCCACCCCTTCGAGGTCTCACTCGCGTCAATGTCCGCCAGAGCGCGCGCGTGTCGTCGGCGATGGCACGCGGGGGCCTCGCCCTCTTTCCCAGGCCTCGACTGCCATTCAGCGCACGTGGCTTTACTTGGGATTGCTGCACGTTTATTATCCTTACGAGCGCATTGTCTCGCGATTTCGGAACGGGCGGCCCGTGGATTACTGGCAGACGACGGGGCGTTCCGAAGGGCAGCAAGCGCAAATCGCGACAGCAATTTTGTTGCTCGACCACCCGCGCTGCGGTTTAGTTATGTAGTCGTCAATATGTTCGGATCATAGCTGTCTCGTCTTGCATTTTTTCCTTCAAAATTTCCTGACACATTTTATTTGAGTCCTTTTTGTGGCCTACTGACCTTACAGACAACCGGTTGGTTTGCATTGATTAGATCGGCGTTATGAGAACAATCAATGGTATTATCCGTAGTATTTTGGACTATCCCCCATTAAACGACAAAGGATTCTGTGAATAATACTAGTAATTGATGATTGGTGTGGCGTAACAGTTCTTGCATCAATAATTGACGGCTTCCGTCGTTTTTTTTTTAATTTTCATTTTGTACGAGGGATTTGCTAAAATAATTTGTTAAATTATGATTTCCTCAAAAGTTGAATTGATCCTATATTTGTTTAATGAAATCGTTTGACATTGGTTTCGAAAGTCTGCGTGAGAATAGTTTTTTTTACAATCACTATATTGTTGCAAAGGCAATTTCTGAGGGACACATTTTCGCTAGTACCCCGAGATAGAACAAAACAGAGTCCGCGCCGGGAATCGAACCCGTGACCGCCGAACCGCAGCCGTCAAATTTTAAAATTGTTGTCTTGTCTTACTGTGTGTATAGCAGCAAGATAAACCATTTCGCATCGAGGTCGGTTACATTATCCAACACGTTCCTTTCCAAATTGGCGCCCAGTACGAACCACGTGACGAAGGTACGGTCACCGACGTCCGAAGGAGAAACGCTGGCGGGATTCGCTCCCATCTCAAGATGATCCCAAGAACGCACGGCCAATTGTCTTTTTTGGTCGCACGGAGAGTGATTTCTGCTGCTTACTTTGCATTTTGCGCAGCACTGTATACGCAGATTCTTTCCAGGTCCGAAGACGCGCGTCGGCGACACATTTTAATGAAGGAGGGTCGTTAGGGTCGCGCCATTAGCCGTTATTACTGGCAGGATTTTCTGACGCTCCTCCTCCCCCTCCCCCCCCTCTTAAATACCAAATTCATTGTCGAGACACTGTTGACCTTAAACGGCATTATACTCGACGCAAATGCGCCTGCTGCGTGCCCGCTTACAAAGCGAGGATTGCGGAAATGCAATGAAATTTCTATGGAGATTAATTTCGAGGACTTATATTCGAATGACAGAGCTTTTTCGCATGTAAGATGCGCTTTAGTCCAGTCCATTAAATAAAGTCACGATTCATCCAATATGGCGCTCACTGACTGTCCTTTCTTTTCTGTTTTGTGAGATTTTCTCAATAGATGGCGCCACGTCAAGTCCATTTTTTATCTATATGAAAGTTAAAACATCCAAGATGGCGTCAGTGACTGTCCTTTTTTTTAGTTTTGTGATATTTTCTCAATAGATGGCGCCACGTCAAGTCCATTTTTTATTTATATGAAAATTAAAACATCCAAGATGGCGTCAGTGATTTGTGGCTGTCGTCCTGTTTTTGTACACTCAAAAGGTGGAGCTGAGACGGCTCGAGTTTAAGCCACACCATTTTGACACTGGTTTGACATCAATCTAAAACATGCCCGACCCTAACAGTAGTCCCATAGCATCCAGTTATAAATAGACATGCATACAGGCTTTGCATGGGCTTCATTCACATTCGTTGATTTTTTTTTTTACCACCGAAACATGTGCGATTTTAAGGAGGCTTTCGATAAAAGATGACGCTATCATCTACATGTGCGCATCTTGTTTCTTCATTAATCAAGTGTTGGGTCTATGTCGTGTTCCCACTCCCCCGTGAGATTTATGGGCGCTGGGCTGTCTATATATTTACTCATCTCGCGGCTTCGCCATATAATGAATTTCCCTTAACCGTTAAACTGTGTGTGTACCATGTAGCGTGTGTACACGCTAATATCGCATGTCTTCGTTCTGAAGACGGCGCCATGCAGCCTTTGTGATGGACACGTATCAAAAAGTTTATGGTTAATCCGACTACTTCCTGTCTCCCGGTCACACTTAATCGCCAGGGCGGGTATCACGGGTGTTTGATTACCGCTACCAGCGATCCTAGTGGCAAGTCTGGCATGTCATGAAAGTTGTTTGTAGCTTTGACAACGAGACGAAGAAGCCTAGTCGGACCAAGCTGACTAGGGTCATTCAGAACCTCGTATAAACTATATGGGTTGTGCCTTTTTTTGCATGTGACGCCACCGTGTCGTTCACCTCACCGTGATTAAATATTTGACTCTTGCGTGTGTTTCATTTCGGTCCAGGGTTCGATTCCAGGCGAGACCTCTTGTTTATTCGATCCCCGTGTACATGGTGAAAATGTGCCCCTCACATATTGTCAGAACGGTAGGAGGGGTACATAATATCATGTTGTAATATTCACTACAGTGATTTGGAATTTAAAAAAAAAAAAAAAAAAAATATGCCGACCATATTACTCGTAAATTTATTTCCCAGATTCTGTCAGCAATCACTGCGAACCAGCAATGTATTGGCTTACTTTTTAGTAATTTATTTTTGGATAACAGCACTAACAAACCATCGAATTTGATCCGGTTTACACTTTTTCTTCTCCTAAATTTTTTTGTCCCCGTAGTGATTGGGTGACTGTCATTTTTTTTTTCAAGATGAAAGCAACTGCTTCTGATGTGTTAGTGCAAATTTCTGATGTGATAGATGTGATAGTGCAAATTTCCTGTCGACAACTTTGTCAAAACTAATTCTGTGTAATCGATCCACGTAGAATAAACCAAAAATCATCGCCGCTAACGACAGTGACTTGTCTAACGCTAACGACAATGATAGCTCTGAAGTTAAGAAAAAACGGACGAATTTCTTGAATGGTTGATCTATGCTTTAGCGTTTTCCCCTAGGTGGCGCCGCGCGTCATCCAGCTTCTTATCTCGATGGGGGAAGATGATGCGCATTTGCTCGACACTTGCCGTCGCTTCTCTTCTCTCTTTCGCCCAGATCCACCCGACAGATAAGATTCCGAGTCGCTCATGGCGTCATGCGTGTGGCTCCCACCAAGCGAAAACAGTTTTTTTTTTTACTTTCCAACCCCACACCACCACCTCGTACTTCCACCCCATGGTCTCCTTCGGTGTTGTTTGCAGCATTTTTGACTGACACGCTATTTATTAGATTCAAACGAAAGCGCAGAACAGCCGCCCGTGCTTTTTGACGAGCGTAAATATGTTGGAACTAGATGGGGAGTGTTGGTGGAGGG
>JAUJYS010004348.1:0-12074 GCA_033995665.1 Melogona broelemanni | reverse complement strand
CACTACAGGATTACTGCACCCTCATGTCTATGGAGATGTGCGAGGGGCAGGGAAGGGAATGAACGAGGGATGGCAGCTGGAATAACCAGACTGCAGGATCCACCCCTAAGCTCTGGATTCCCTAATGAAAACTCAGGGATGACGCCAGTACCCCAGGCTAATGAATAAACGAAAGCCAACGCCGGGAATCGATCCCGGGACCGTCGGCTTCGTAGGATGTCGCCATACCCACTGAGCCATCGGTACGTACTCGAATTTCTTATTAAAATCAACAAGAATGTAATAACATGATTCAAAGAGCACATACATAAAAAAGGTATAAACAACAAATGGAACCTCGTTGATAAATGTTAAGACAAAATTAACTACCAAATGACACGAACACAGTCGTTATCAATTAATGTTTGATGGACTCCATGTGCCATATGGCTCAAGTCAATATCATAACAATTCGTTCAATTCATCTCAAGTCTCACTATGTCGAGTAGGATACCAGTTAATTCCCCTAAGTAAATATACTAGAGAATTATCTTATCAAGCCAGAAATTAAAATCATGATCTTCTACGACCGGTTGACCTATTTCTTAACACCAACTAATTAAAACAACTTCATGGGGATAATTTCGCTATCTTTCTTTAATTTTTTCTTTAAATAAACATATTCTTTAATAACTTTTTAAGAACAAATCAAACTTGAAATAATATAAATTGCATTTTGTTAATGGACAATTGGTTGAAGGAAAATATTGATGATTATTTTACCATTTATTTTTAAGTATCACACTTGATCAGGTTACAAAATTAAATAAAACTAAATATATATTAAAGAGATTGACATCAACTAAACCTTGTTCCTCCAGTATTTCTATTTATTCCAGTAAATATGAGTTTGAATTTAGTTGAAAATTGTATTCACGATTAACGTGTTCTTTAGTTCAAATGTGTACGACTGGGTTTCTAATAAGTTTATCCATTCAAACAGGACGGTAAAATGGATGCAATAGAGTACAAATTGACACTATACTTGTTAGTTACAGGTGGCTAACAACCACGTTGGGCTATTTATGCGTTAAAATCTAACTTGACACAGGAATTGATCGACACTAACTAACCCCTAAAGGGTCCAAATAAAATAAAAGTCATTGCTCAACTCGAATATACAGATACAATGTTGGCTTGTTGATTGTAGTTAGGATGATGGTCGGATTGTAGTTAGGTCGGACGTACAAGCGAATCGCGCAAAAAGAGACAAACATGTACATGATAATACCGACATGTCAGTGACACACAACTAAAAGGATAAAAACGGGGGGTGGTGAAGAAGCTCCTCTCGCACTCGCTAACTCGCACTGTCAAGACACGCCATCTGGCGACAAACCTGAAAGACTCGTACAAAAAAAAAAAGAAAAAAGAGGGACCATATTTGAAATGGCACGAAAAAAATCAAATTTTTTAAAGTGAGAGAGAGAGAGAAAATTGATGGATAAATTGAGCGGGGATGGGAAATTTGAGACGGTCAGGTTAGGTCAAGTTGGGATGAGACAAGAGATAAAGATAAAAAATCTTCCCCTTTACCCGGACGCCCATTAACCCTTAACCCGAGTTACTCCCTAATACCTGTAGATAAAGGCATTTGACACCTTATGTGCTGCTGGTTATTTTCCGTATAAATAACTTAAATAACTTTATAAGGAAAATGACCAGCAGCACATAAGGGGTCAAATGCCTTCCTCTACAGTTTACTCAACGTTCTGCGCCAGTGTAGCTCATAAGAGTGGCTACACGAAACAATACGGCTCCCCTAATACCCTAAAGCACGACCTCTAGTCGACCCGCACAACTGACACATTTCTCGTCTGGAACAAAAAAAAAGAGAATGATGCGTGGGTGGGCGTTGACCAGCGGTCAAGGCCCGTCTCTTAACAGCTTGGACTGGGTGGACGTACGGCCAGTAAAACGACGATAGAACAACAATTGGTGGACAAGGATGGATCAACACGAGTCTCGAATTTGGTGAAAAAATGGACACATGGTGGAAGTGTGTGGTAATCTCGACGCACTTACCTTCTAGTTTAATCTTCTTGAGTAGAGGCTCTTCCGGGCTGGGAATGATGGGGTCGGTGGGGCTGATATTGATGCTGGAAATGATGCCAGGGGTGGTAGTGTTGATAGCGGCCGCGGCGGCGACGGCGGAGACTGGAGTCAGGCTGCTGCTGATCGTCAAGCTATCGCCATTCTGAAATAAAACGAAATAATGGTTATTGTCTGATTGTGATTGTGGCCTTTCCAAATTTTTCTATTTTGGCAATCACTGCAGTGTCAAGCACTATTGGAGAAGGAAGGATAAGGAATTGCAGCTGGAATATCCAGGCTGCCCCCTAAGGCTAGACCCCTAAGCTCTGGACAGGGAGCTCAGGGGGAATTAGTCACCCATTAGCCTCATGAAGGGCGACACCAGTAGCCCAGGATCGAATAGACGTAAGCCTGCGCCGGGAATCGAACCCGGGACAGCCTACTCCTGAGTATGTTGCCATAGCCACAGAGCTAGACGGGACGTACAAATTTTGTACCCAACTCAACGTAGTCACTAGAACCCACTAGAGAAAATGCAAATGTACCCCTTCAGACATTGTCATAGCAACACGAGGGGAGCCGAATCGACTGAAGAGCTCCTCTCTAAAAGACACAACATTTTATTCTGTAAAAAACAAGACTACTATCTATTCAGCGCTTGATCAGGGTACGGCGCGAGGTACATTTTCAACACTAGTAAAGGATGTCGAATAATAAACGAGGGCATATGCTCCCTGTCGCTCACTTTTTGTCCGTCATCTGGACATAAACCTAAACGAGACATTAACCAAGAATCGAACCCAGGGACATCGTCGCAGTCTTTCGACGAGCTGATATGCGATAATTCGTATACAACTAAATCCAATGACATTTTCAAAACGTTATCACTGTCACTGCTAAGTCTAGCGTCAATTTTGTACATGCACTTCAAGCCTAATAGCAGTCATGCTGTCTAGGCTTGGATAGCAGTTTTATGCACATGTGCCATTTGGTCTAATAAGGTTACTGGCATTTTGTAATGTGGGTTTTGTTTCTCATGCGAGCCACTTGCAAATTTTAAAAATGAACCCTACGGAATTGATCATTGATCAACCAAGGCACAGCCAAGCGATGACACAAAATGAGATTACAATCGGTCTAGCGGCGTTATACTATTCGAAGTACACAACGTGCCTTCGTAAGGTTCACGAGTCCGCATTACTCCAATATGTCTCAACGCACCCCCCAAATATATGTCCTTTTAGAGAAAGCCAACATACTGTGCGAAATATACAACAATGACCAGCCAGAGGACAACAATTAGCTTGCCCACGGTGTCAACTCTAGAGACGATGCATAATTTGTGAACAATACGTGCATCTATCAGGCATTCAAATGGAAAATAGGCGAGAGAAGGCCAAATGGTCCAAAAATAGCACAACGCAACGAAATAAAGCCGCCATCTTGATTTAGGCCTAAAACGCCGATCGCCTCCCAATATTTCTAAAACCATGTCAATTCCGATAAAAACGAGAAATTACTTACTTGATCGCCATCCCCGTTCGGAATTACAATCGATTCCGTAGAAATCATCATCATCCTGGGGGGAAAAATAGAAAAACAGACGTCGACAACGATCGCAAACCCAAGCGCACAACAGTCCAAACAGAACAGAAACAGATTTTTTGTGACAAAAATGGTATATGACGTCATAGAAGGTTTTCAACAGTAGACGTCGTGACGGATGACGTTACATTCGCCAGGTTGGATATCAACATAATGACGTCATGTGAAGATAAAAGAGTAATCGCAAACTCTCAGATTGCCTTGTATTGGCCGCCAGGTGGCACTGTGATAAACACGGTACCATAGTCCATACTCCATAGTAACTAGTATATATTACATGTACTAGCTTTGCACGGTACTTGACGGAAAATCACATTTTTTTTTAATCATAGTTCATTTTTAAATAAATTAGATGTTTCCTACAGAAATATATATGCCTACAGAAGCACGACATTGTGATTATAATATAAGTAAAACACTTGTCTCATGAAATAACACACACAGTTAAAAAAGAATATATTGTATTTACAAAAATACTTATTTACAGAACGTCTGTTTTTACAAGCCCATCGTCATAACAGAATACACAGACAACCAGATAATGATCGCACTAGGGGAATGTTTTCTAATCAAATTAGTTTCCTGTCAAATACAATTTGCCACTCTTTATTTGTTAGAGAGAATAATAGCTTGACTAGACGAATTTCGTCGGTGTCAGTCGAAGCAACACATTAAAATCGGTGCTTGATATTTGATCATCACGATTCATAATCCTGGCATTACGTCAATCAAGATCTAATAATAAACATGTTCCAGCGTCTGGCTCGCTTTCCAGCCAACATTCGGCCAGGAATTTCCAATAAGTTCTCCATTTTTAATGGACATTATTCAATAATTACTGACTGTCAATTCAGATCCCCACAAGAAAAATCAGTCTGCTCTCCAAATTAACTTTCAGTTCCACTTTAGACATCGAATACTCCCCGGTGTAACTCGCAAACATTAACAAAAAAAGAAATTTCTGTTTCACGCGGATGAACACTTGTCCGACTTTGTCGCTTGCGCTTCCATTTGGTGGCGATGTTGGTGATGAGCACCCGAATTGGAGGTCATATTCGGGGCAACTGCAGCCTCCGCTATGACCTGGTCGTAGACGGAGTCTCCGAATCCCTCCTGGAATTGAATGTCGATGCCACCGGAACCGGAACTGGAGGTAGAGAAGGTCCGTGAGGTGGTCCTCGTGCGTAGACTCCTACGTAACAGTTCCGGACGTGGCTGGAAATCCTGGAACAGGGGATGCTGTTTGACCTCGCTGGCCGATGGCCGGTCGTGGGGCACGTGGGTTAACATGCTGGCCACCAGAGAGTGCTGCGAAATACAGACGAATCAAAGGCAGGGAATGAAAATTGCACGATCCGTCTAGCTGAGTGGGTATGGTAGCAGACTGCTGAGCTCCTGTAAAGTGGTCCCGTGATTCGAGCAGGAAAAATACCAAAAACCAATTACCTCCACGGAGCATTCACTGACGAAACTTGTTGGAAACTTGAGCTTTCTTACTTCAGACATGATCTATTAAAAGAATTACATTGACAATTAAATTAAAATCCAAAAGATGCGCAAATCAAGTGTGACTAGCCTTCTTCAAATTAAAAAGACTAAAAAAATACTCCCTTACCTTAACACGTTCCATAGCAGTCATGAAAGGGACTAACATCTCGAAGAAAATGAGTCCCATGGAATAGATGTCCACCTTGTGGTCATAATTTTCGCCCGCGATCTGGAAAATAAATTCAATAGTGTATTAATTTCGTGATTGGATTCGATTCGCATTTCGACAAAAAAAAAAAAATAAAGTAAATGATTCCATTAACAATGAAACCAGCGATGTAAATTAAATTCATTCGCTTAATTATATTGAGCAGTCAAAGTACATCCGATCTGGCCGAGTGGTGAGCGTGTTCGCTCATCAACCAGCAGATCTGGGTTCGATTCCCGGTGTAGCCGATCGTTGGATTGGCTGGTACTGCGCGGGGGAAATCAAGTCATCGGGGGATCGAGGGTCGGGGTCAAAGGACGACACGAGATGTGTCATAGACAAAGAAGTGCATTTGGCCTACCTGTTCGGGGCTCATGTAGAGCATGGTGCCAACCTGGTTGGTGTGACGCCCGTCTCCGGAAGCGACGACGGTGGATGGGGTGGAGCCACCCATATGGGAGAGGGGCGCATCCTGTCTGGGTTGGCCACTGATGCCAGCCCCGGGGCTCATGGTGGCGGCGACCAGACCGAAATCACCAACCTTGATGAGTCCGTCGAGGGCAAAAAATATATTGGACGGCTGCAAGTAAATAAAACAATGCTATGGTCACGAAAGAAACTTGCCCTTCCATGCATCCAATATTCTCCTTGCACCACCATATTTCCAGTGTTGGGTTGGAACGGAACGAAAAAGTTCCATTAATTGGAACTGTTTATTTTTTTCGAGATACTTAGGAACGTCTAGGCTCCTTTTCCTTTTTAAGGAATTGTAGAGGGGGCAGGTTCCTTGTTTCGTCGGAGGAACAGTAACTGGAACTGATTCCTTTTCCAAAGGCACGAACCCAACACTGCATATTTGGAATCAAATTGACGAGGATAGCTGCTGAGCCCTGACCTTGAGGTCCCTGTGCATGAGTCCCTGCACGTGCACGTACTCGACGGCGCTCATGATCTGATCGAAGAAGTCCAGCATCTCCAACTTGTTCCTGCACTCCGTGTTGGCGCTCAGCCAATCCTTGAGGCTGTCCTTGCGGCACAACTGCATCTGAATATACAGGTAGAGACGATCCGGTTTGGGCCACACGAACGGCGAGACCACCGACTGGGGTGGCGGGCGCAATGAGGGGGGAGGGGTAGGACGACGTGGTGATGTGGAGGGCACGGCCGCTGACTCGCTGGTCTCGTCTCGAGTGACGCCGTGAGATGATGCGAGACCGGACGTGGCATCTGACGTGTAGCCACCGTCGTCACCACCTCCCCCTGACTCTACTTCTCCCCCGACACTCTTCTGGTCCGCCTCTGTCTCTTGGCTCTCGCTGGCGGCGAATACGATGAAGGAGTCGTTGGAGAGATCAGTCGTCCGCTGCTTGGGCGCAGCTAAACTGCTCGACGAATCGGAAACAGACGGTTGACTGTCGTTGTCCATGCTTCTGCGAATGGGGGGGAAACACGAGAGTGCATTAAGATAGGCTAATTCACTAATTCCACTCTTCCTTCTTGAAACAAGGCATTCATTTTGAAAACAACGAAATGTTGACGCTAATCTTACAAGAAAAGTAAGCACCCTGTATCATTACTTTTGCAATATCATGGTCTCAACAACACGTATTGAATCGCCGATAATTTGGAAACAGGAATCAGTCAGTCAATTACTCGAACCTAACGAATCCAGATTTGAATGATAATATGACGCGACACACAGGTGATAAAGCGTGCCGGGCGCGCACTTACCCTTCGGGAAGGTCAGACCAGGTGCTGTCCAGGTCCCGCAACGCAGGTGCCTTTTTGCGGTGGCGCAAAACACACTTGTCACCGTCAGGAGCGAAGGAGGAAGAGGAGGAGATGACGTTGGCGTGGAGGCTATCCCCACCGGAAGTGGCTGTGGAGGTCAGGCCGCCAGTTCCCCGCTTGGTGTGGTGTAGTCCGCGTAGACCGTAGGCGCGATGAAGTTCGTCCATCGTCATGGAGGCGGACGGAGTCAAAAATCCTTCGCCGCTGATAGGAAAATGAGAGAAGCAAATAATGAATGTGATATTTTTATGGTTAAGTTCCCCTCACTGTAGTGAATATGACTGCAGGATATTCTGCAGGATATACCCTTCGTGTTGCTTTGAAGGGCACGTTTTCACCACAAACCGAGGATAGTGGCGAATAAACGAGATCCTGCTAGGGGAATCGAACCTAGGACCATCCGCTCAGCAGTCTGTTGCCATATCCACTGACTAAGATGGATCGTACAATGATATCAGCTACGACGTTCGTTTATTACCTGGAGCTCCACTGCCGGTCGACCTTCTCTTGCCAGTGTGGCGGCGGACACTCGAGCCACGAGTTATAGTAGCGAACGATGCCGACGTGTTCCAACTTGGCCAGCGCCTTCACTTCACGCATGATACGCTCCTTGCACTCGTTTCTACAACGGACCATTAACACCAACAAGATTAAGACTTAGTACGGGATTAATACCAACAGGAAAAGTGAGTGAAGCACTGCGAACAAGTGGATCTGGCACAGATGACATTTGCTTGGCAAGTCAAGCATGTTTGATGAGGGCCTCTTGGCAAGACAGGTTTTATAAATTCGGAGTGGCCTGCTCAACAACCAAGCAAATTTAACTAATCTTTATTTTTTATTCGTCATGTTCCCATCATGTAATGTAATGAATGGTAAGGTTAATACCAAAGTTTTGTTATACGTGATTTACGTTAGAGAAAATCTTTGCTTGCCGAGCAACTTTTACGAACTTTTCATGAAATCCGAGCAAAAAAGGCTTGCCGAGCAATATTCTGCCAACTCCGAACATCCACTTTACACTTAAAAAGTTCGTAAAAGTTGCTCGCCAAGCAAAGATTCGCAGAGCAAAAGCTATAACTTAAAGTCCGTATTAAAAATAATATCGAATAACAAACGAAAAGGGTGAGAGAACGCCCGCAAAGGAAACATAAATTTCTGAGCAAAGGTTAATTTTTTTTTTTTTTATATTTCAAAATTTAAAATTAGTACATATGTACATATTATATTTTCTATTTTTTTTAAATAATTATTTTAAATTTTCCAGCGGAATGACAGTTTTTAATGCAGGCGTGGATTCTTCCGAGTAAATGTCGTAACTGTTTCTACCTATTTGGCATGCAGATGCGTTTGATGGCATAGTCGCAGTCGTCGATCTTATTCTTGGCATGAAACACAACTCCGAAACCACCCTTGCCCAGAATCTCCACCGGCTCAAAGTCGCTCTGATACCTGTCCCGAGTTTAAAAAAAAAAATAAATAAAGGAGCGGTGAGTTTTTGCTGTGTTGGTTATGTGTGGGGGAAGAAATGTTGTTAATGAGCGCACACACCATGCCCTACACTGCGCTACACTTACCGGGAGATAAATTCGGTGGGCGGTGTGCTCATGGAGGCGGCCGAATCAGTGGAGTTTGAAGTGCGAAGTTCCGGCTGGGAATCGCGACGCTGATCGAAAGCATCACCTACACTGGAAACGGCCGGGGTCACGGAAGCTGACGCTACAACAGTCTGCGGATGACAAATGAGGATTTATTTGCGGCAGTACTAATTTTGTAGGACGTCATTTCGACGTGTCAGTGACAGAACCCATCCACATACGCACAGAATGACGCATTCCCTGCTATACAAATTCGCGAAATAGTTTCGAGCGCTTATTTTTATGCAAATTCGTTGGTTCGAAATTAATAATCTATCAGCACAGGCATATTAAGCGTATTTTCATTTCATTGTGTGACCAGATGTATTTACTTTTCACTAGAGACAAAGGTATTTTATATTTTACCCACCTCCTTGCCACGAATGAACTTCATCAACGCATTGTACAATCGCAAGAAGAACACGTTGGCTACAATGGCAAACGTAACACTGATGAACGCAACTTCTCTCCTGTGTCCATGAAATAAATGTGAGATAGTCATCAGGCAGATAAACAAAATCGAGCAATTACTAAATTTAAATTAATTAATTTTCTTTGTCGAGGAGTTCCTTGAAAATAAGATTTCAAAAATAACAAGTCTGAATGAAAAAGTATTGTAATTTTCGAAATGAGATACGGTAACTTTAAATTTAAGAAAAATACTTTTAAACAATGAACTGGCAGAAAAATTCTGTATTGTCCTTTTACTTTTCGAAAGAATCTCGAGTAATTTAACAACGATTTTGATAATAGTGGCTCACCAATAATACCAAAGTGAGGTAATGAGTATCTGTTCGATAGTTTCTGGTTCCACTTGTTCACCATTCATATCGATGAGAATGGCGTTGACGTTGAGCGGTCGACTCGGGTACAAATAGAATCCATTGTCTGCACATTAGGTAAGCCACAAACAATTAGCAAAAACAATTCCACAAATCCCTCCCCTCCCACTAAGTCTGCGGACTTGGATTGGCACAGTGTGAACACTGATGAACGAGATACTATTAACTGACCGAATGGATATTCCATGTCGTTGTGACTGATCACCAGGGCCTTACTCTCCTCGGGACCCACGTGACTTATAAGGGCCAGATCGTTGGGCGGCCTCCTGCCTAGAATGGTGGGTGTCCTGGACTGGGCTAAACAAGACGAGACGAGATCACGTCAGACAAAATTAATGGTAAAGAAAAAGGAAACATTTATTTCAAAGAAATAATCTCTAGTTATTTTTTGGATTCATGCTGATTAAGTGGATGGCACAGTATAACTACAAAATACTGGCTCCGTTTTTTTTTTGTAGAATATCGTGTAACTATTAAACATTAACAAATTGAGCTTTATATTGCTGCTAAAAATTCTCTTATTCGTATTGCCATGTCTGGTTGTAACGGTATCTTACAATCGCTTCTCCAAAAATGATATTTTGTTTCCTGTGCATTGTGCTTCGAGATATCCTCGTTTCTTTAACAGGAAAAACTACATTTGGATTGTTTTATTCCCTAAATTTGCTGCGGAGTAGTTGGTAGTTGTGCTGACTAATTAAAGCACTTTGAAAATGACCTCGCGGTCGAAATATCGTTTATTTTTGTTCTCCTGTAACTGATGGATAAAACGTGTTCTACTATCACACTCAATTCAACTAGTTTTCATAATTTGTTGTATATATTTATTTATTTTGTTTATTTTTATTTTATTTATCTGACCAGTTAAGACTGTACATCCGTATATGGCCGAGAGGTAGCGTGCTCGCTTACCAACCAGCGGATCTGGGTTCGATTGGCTTGTGGTACTGCGCGGAGGAAGGCAATGGCAAACCACCTCTGTATTCTGCCTAGTAAAACACCGGTGTCGGGGGATCGAGGGTCGGGGTCCAGAGACGACACCCTGCTGTTAAAGCCAGTCCCAGGACTGACTAACCAACCAAAAAAAAAGTTAAAGACTGACCCGTGAACAAGTAGGGTTGCCAGATGACCCGTGGCAGAACAGACGCCAGATCGATGCCGAATGATTTGTATTCGAGTGGAATGTTCTTTTGAACGTTGTGGGACTCCATAATGTACATCTGCTCGTTGTACCTTCCTGTTAAAAAAACAAACAGACGCAAACAGTCAGCGCTCATTTCTCAAAAACATTACTGAAACAACACAAGGTACACAAGGTACCCACTAACAATTTTGGCTAACCGATTTATGCTTACCGATATATAGAACAGGTCTGGGTAATTGGTCATGCTCCGTGCTGGCATCTTTCCTCGTGTTGTAACTGTTTTCGAACAGGTCCAATGGTTGCAGCTCATGGCCAATCAAGCTCCACGCGTGAACTATTGGAGTGTCGAACTGGCGGAGATGGAAACAAATGACATGTTTAGCCACAATCACAAAGATTAACTTTGCCGATTTTAATAATTGATGTGGCATAAAATAAAAATTCTAACGAAACATGTACCATCAAATTTAAATTTTTATAGTTATTGCCAAATAAAATGTACATTTTATTTTGATTCATGAAAAAAATTGGCAATTTTTCTGATAATAGTACAATATACTCGTATAACACTTAATACTGTACACGCAGTAGAAACATGAGCCTTTAGATTAAGACGGTGGGTGTGCACACAAAGACAAATGTAAGATCAATTAAGTATTTACCTAACAAATGAATAAATAAACTCCACACATTAACACTAGTGAATAGAAATGGTAGATAGTGGAAAATACAAAGTGGAGAACAGGCAAGTGACAAGAAGCAATTAGTCACCGTGTAATTCCATATGGGGTTGAATAAGTCGACTCCAGCGAAGGCCACCACAACGCCTTCCGAAGGAGCAAATTTCACTTGTGGTCCTATCTTGTCCGGAATGGTATGGAATCGACCGCCAGATTCGTGATTGTGACATCCGGGATCGACGAGTGATGGGGACATCTTGGCTTCGTGCTGCCCAACGCTGTAATTCCACCTGAAAGCAAACGCGAAAACACTGGTTAAACATTTTCAAGTTAACCGTTGAAATCACGATTCTTAAGACAGATTGGAACGAAAACAATCATATTAATTATTATAATATTGGAAGAAAAAAAAAATACTGTTGTCTGAAACTAATTTTTTTTTAATATTATTTTTGTTTTATAAATAATGTTTATTATGCTTTCCGCAATTCCAGTCACCCCTTATCGCTGGATACAAATATAAAATGAAATAGTACGAACCGATGGCTCAGTGGGTATGGGGACATGCTACGAAGCCAAAGGTCCCGGGTTCGATTCCCGGCGCAG
>JAUJYS010004347.1:0-12075 GCA_033995665.1 Melogona broelemanni | reverse complement strand
CTGCAGTCTGGCTATTCCAGCTGCATCCCTCTTCCCTTTCCTTCCCTGCCCCTCACATATCTCCAAAGAGACACGAGTGTGCAGTATTCCTGTAGTGCACTAGGCGCTACGGTGTTTTAAAAAATAATAAAAAATTACATTACATTTACCGAAACTTGTCTTGCATCGGTAAAACAAAGCGCCCCGGAAATATTCATACACGTGAGAAGTGTTGGGTAGGAACGGAACGGAAAAGTTTCGTTCCTAGGAAATGGTTCCCTTTTTTTTGAGGAATTTAGTTCTTACCTAGGTTACTTTTTTGAGGAATTTAGTTCTAGCCTAGGTTACTTTTTTGAGGAATTTAGTTCGTCTAGGTTACTTTTTTGAGGAATTTAGTTCTAGCCTAGGTTACTTTTTTGATGAACTTAGGAACGCATAGTTCCTTTTAATTTTTGATTAACTGGAACGGGAACTACTTCCTTTTTTTAGGAACTGGAACGGGAACTGGTTCCTATTTTTGATGAACGGGAACTGGTTCCTATTTTTGAAGAACTGGAACTAGCGTACAGGGTTCCTTTTGCCATAACCATCAATTTTCCACGAGTACAATTTTCCAAGTGTATTGTCAGCGGAGAGCACTTGTTCATAGCGTCACCAGGAATCGGAAACGACTCGACGGATCATAGCAACAACAACAACATTGTCAGCGGAACAATTTTGCAGCATCAAACAAAAATTGCTAAAGATTTTGATATGTTGAAAGGTCTGTGTCCGCAAATCTGCATTTGTCCTGAAGATTAGTTCTCGCAAATGTTTTTTTTAAATATATTTTTAAATCGAAGGAACGGAAAACGTCCCGATAGCTTAGTGGGTATAGCAACAGACTGCTGAGCGGGTGGTCCCGGGCTCGATTCCCAGCGCAGTGGTGAAAATGTGCCCTGCACATATTGCTTAAGCAACACGAAAGGTACAGAATCTCCTACAGTAACAATAACTCACTAAAAATAATTTTCCCACCTAAAAAAATAAAAGTTTCAGGTTATTTTTGAAGAGGAACTTTTTTATTTTTGAGGAACTGTAACGGGGACTGGAACTGGTTCCTTTTCAAAAGGAACGAACCCAACACTGCACGTGAGCACCATCTGGTCATCGTCAATATTTATTTCATTTTAATTAAGTTTAAGCTATTTAATTTTATTGTAAAGGTATCAAAATTTGCGTTCATAGTATCGACGATAATATCTTACGAACAGCCAAACATTAATTTCAAACTGTTTATTTATACAATTACATCAATACCACAACATAAAACACAAAGATGTGTAAAAACATGCATGTACAGTATATTTTGTTATTTTAACCCAAAGAACAATAAAAAATAACATAATACGCAATAGGACCTACAAACTATAGAATTACAGGATATTTAATTTGTCCACCCACAAGAACAAAAAATATATATATATAAGCACAATCAAGCAATAAGCACATGTTCAATCAAACAATTATGTTTATTGAAATCACGATTTGTAGATACATATATTTTAGTCTACGTTAGTTCAATATTTTGATTAAATGAATAATACAGAGGCAATTACATTCATTAATTAAAAGCTTCCTCTCTATCGGTATATTTAAACAATTTTTTTTTTCTTATTTAAAATTATTTGATATTTAATTTACATCTTGACATATTCCCGCACTTTTCATTTCATTTCAACGTACTGTTGTCACCTGGCAAGTTCTCATTTAGAAATAATATTAAAATATTATTTTAAGTAGGGGTTGACTGTCAACTAACAACATTAATGCAAGTGTGGATGGACAAAACGAAATGCTTACCAGTCACGTGATGACGTCGCACACAAAAATAACGATTCAAAAAATACTTGTGAGTATCGAATAAAAATGTCAACAATTACTATTAATTATTATCGCCGGTAGAAGGTTGATATTAAAATATTATTTCTAAACGAGAACTTGCCAGGCTCTGGTCATCTATTTTTTTTTGGCGCTGTCCCAGTACCATCCGATATAAAACTAAAACTAAAGAACTACAAAACTAATAAAACTAATTTGATATAAAATACGTCATAGACATGTTACATTTGCCACGAAAAGCAGAAATGATTCCGGCAGATCAACTCAGAGCGGAAATTATCAAAAAAATCTGTGAAATATCTGAACATTTGCACATTTGCCCATTTCATATTCAATTAAAATTTTCCACGAATTGTTTTGAAAGCACTCAGACTCATATTCACAAGCGGAGTATAGAAACGTGCGGAATTCTTGACGTCCTCAATTTCTTCTGGAGTATATTTAATATTTAAATATTGTTTGACCCGCTCTACCATGTCTGTGCCGGTGCATTCGGCGATTATTTTTTCTTTAACTACTTTGAACGGATCATAGCATTTATTTTTGTCAATCATTTGTTTAATTAATATTGCTCGCTCTCTGGCAGCTTCAAGCTGAGCAATTCGCTGAGCTTTTCCGGTTATGTTCTTGTCTTGTTTGGCATTCTCGATAAGAATTTCGATGTATTCGACAGTAGTTAATGGATTAGGCTTCATAGCAATTTCATCCAGACGAGCTAATGATTTCCTCACCGTCTCAACATCTTTCAACACCTCCAATTGTACTTGAAGATATTTATTGGCTAACCCTGCAATTAGACGATCTTTTTCCGTCAGACCTTCATTTGCCATGTCATACTTTACTTTGAGGCCATCTAGAGTAATTTCTTCATTTTCCTCATAGTGCTCAAAAGTAAAATTCTTGTTGTAATGTTCTGCCCAATGACATTTGTCTTTGCAAATTCTACAATGAGCATCTTGTCCTGCGCCATCCATAGCAGAACACCTGTACTTATCAGCATCATTAGCATATGCACAGTGCGCATGGCATGTCACGTGGCATTTCACGCAATTTGTTACGTAGCGGTTAGGATCCTCAAAAAATACTTTTTTGGCTTTAGGAACCAATACAACTCTCATGAAATCCTTATTGGCATTTTTTTCTGCCGACAATTGCTCAATTACTAACAAATGCTTTCTCATGGTTTCTAAGTGAGTCACTCCGGCTGAAATTCGGTTCTGAAAACCTTCGATTGTAACAGTAAGACGTCTCCTTTCGTCCAGTACTTCACGAGTCAACGTTAAACTTATAGGTCTGACTTGAAGCAATCTATCGAAAAACTCCTTGAAACTATTAGTCGCGAGTTTCCAGTAGAGCGTGTCAAACTCACTTCCAGAATTCTTTGATGTCAATGTAAAAACCGAATTGTTAAATTTGAAGTACTTCTTGTATGGCATTTTGTGCTCTCTAAGAGCGTCCAAAATGGGCGGTGGGCTTCCATCAGCAAACGTGAGCATCATGAATATGTTTTTGGCAATGTCTTTACCAAATATTGCCAATATAGAATCAAATACATATTTTTGGGCAATAGTCAATCGAGCCTCTGATGCTGGTGCCACAAATCCAATTGCATCCAACTGGTCGATTGCATTTTTATCTCTCATTTGAAAGAATGTTCTGATTTGATCAGTGATTCGATTGTCTTGCTCGATGCCGGTAGTATCACCAAACCCAGGAGTGTCAATGATAGTCAGAGTGAACGGAACTTTTGAACCATCTTGCCAATAGATTGTGTATGCCGTAATGGCCGACGTTTGACTCTCAGCTTGTGTCTTGTTGAAATTTTCTGTGATTAGCTGAAATCGAAATTGATCCTCCATACGAACTCCAAGCATATAGTTCACCATTCCATTAATAAGAGTAGTCTTACCCGAACCTGTAGCTCCAACTAGCAATATAATTTTTTTATGAGACTTACCAGGTATCTGGTTAAAAATATCGAATTTTCCTAATCGTGCTACCTTGTCTTTATAGGTATTCTTCAATGGTAATTGATACCAAGTGTTTTCGTTCTTTTTACCCACTTTTATTACGTCACAATCTTTAAAAATTCGTGCGCCTAAGGACGGTAAGGCAAGCGTTCTGATTGGCAAACTCCAATCGCTGAATTCACCAATCCCCACTTCACACATTGCCGCTACTTGAAATCGATAAGCTGTATTTGGTACCAATTGTGTGATACTGATTTGTGGACTGTCATCAGTAGTCATTCGTGAAAATTCACATTGTTCATCTTTGGCCTCAGCAGGTATGCATTTAATTTTGTAACGAATTACAGGCTCTGAGCTTGACTTTGGTTTGTCCCATTTAAAGCCAATTTCACACTCGGAAGAGCGAGTCAAAATTGGAATCCCTGGCCGAGATGGAGGTTTAAATTTTGATTTCTTTCCATTCCTGTATAACGAAATATTTCCAGGAGTTTCTCGCAAATGTTTGGTGCTTGTGCTAATAATACATTTCAGATTTATGTCTTTTTGGTTTGTGATTGCAAACATACTAAATATATTTGTAGATCTTTCTAAGTTTTCAGTAATACCGTCATCATTAAACCATTCATAGTCGTCAACGTCATCGTCATCGTTATCGCTATCGCTATCGTTATCGTGATCGATATCGTCATCATTATCGTCATGGTCTTTGTCGTCCTGGAAAGACTGAAATGATTTTGACAAAAGGGTCAAATAGGAGTGGGATTCCTTTGCAATTGATCCGAGATGAAAGATAATGACGTATTTATATTTTTTCGTGATCTCCTTTAGCACATTGCTGTCATCAACAAAAAGAAATGGTTTTAGTTGCTCGAGATGTTTCTCTAAACAGGATAGCTCTTTTCCCTTAGAATCGATAAAGTGATGCAATTTCTTGCAAGAAAATGGGGATTCTTCGACCTTACCAAGATATTTCAATAAACTGCCTCTGTCTTTACCGTCACGCATTCTTGGAATTGATGTTTTCAATTTTTGTTTGAAATTCGTCACGTGTCCAGTGACAAGAGAAGTGAAGTTATCCAGTTGTTGCCGTATTCCCTGGAAAAAAATATTAAATCAAGTTTGAAAGACAATACATGATTCATAAATTTACGAATCCCCCCACCGTAACTCCACAAGTCAGCTATTATTATGCAGTGTTGGGTAAGAACGGCAATGGAACGTTCACATTCTTATTGTTACTATTACTTAGTTATTATTACTTATTTGTTGCCGTATTCCCTAGAAAAAATATTAAATCAAGTTTGAAAGACAATACGTGATTTATAAGTTTACGAATCCCCCCACCGTAACTCCATAAGTCAGCTATTATTATGCAGTGTTGGGTAAGAATGGAACTGGAACGTCCACATTCTTATTTGTACAAAGGAACGTTGTTTTTTTAAATTTCAAATTGCACAAAGGCAACGTTGAAACGTCCTCGTTCCATTTTTGAGGAACGTCCTGCACTTTTCGTTCCCTTCCACAGAAAAAAATTTAACAAGTCTTTCATTCAAGTTGCCAATTTTTTTTTAGAAAATTAAAATTGTAAAAAAAATACAGAACTAGTGGGGGTCAACGTAATTTTTACCCAATTTTGCGAAAACTTCGAATTTTTTCAACCGAAGGAACGAGAACATTCGTTCCTTAGGAAAAGGAACGAGAACGTTCGTTCCTTAGGAATAGGAACGAGTAACGTCCCTGTTCCTTTGCCTGTTATGGAGGAACGAGAAACGGGAACTAGTTCCTTTTAAAAAAAGGAACGTAGCCACCACTGTTATTGTGTTATGACGCTACCCTAGAAATACGCCTAGAAATAACTTAGAAATAAAAATGAGAATATACCGAGAAAATGCTTAAATATACTTACTGGTATTTCTTCCACAAGTTGGATTGTCTTCAAATTGTTGGTGATGAGCTGAACCAACGAATAAGCTTTCAATAAACTGACAATCTTTTCCGTAACATCTGAGTTAACACCAGCGTGTGTTGTTTGCGTAGGAAGGGGGTGAATAAAGGCCATCACTGGAACCCCATTCACATCGCCATCAGTTGATTTAATCAATCTTGGAAGGTCTTTGCAAACGGTTATGGCTTCCTCAATGGTAGTTGGATTTGTACGAAAGCAGACGTCGCCATAGAACGTGCACTTGAAATTCTCTGATTTTCGCTCATCTTCACTGGTCAATATTTTGCAATCACTTGCATTTTTCTTGATCGCTTTTTGAATGACTTCATCTAGGGCTCTTTCCACCTTCTTCTTATCTTCCTCCGCTAAAACGTCCCTTTCAAACTTGAATATGGAGTTGACGCCATACTGGATTCCAGTGATGACGTGTGTGGCGTCATCAAACTCTTCTGCGTGATGTTCGATCATTTCATTCAAGTCCAGCTCCTGGAAGACTGTTTTCAGTGAATGTTTCAGTGCGATGCGAACCACGTTCTTTGGTGCCACGGAATCGTTGAGGTATTTGGCGGAACCCTCCACGCTGACAAGGCCACACAGTAGACTTAGTTTCATCTCGTCTTTGATGTCAAATAATCGCATCTTGTTATCTGGTGTGTCATCCGTTATGATTTCAAATGTGCTAGCCTTTTTGTTGGTGGTGACCGGAATTCCAGAATGTTTCCAGAATGATGGCTCGGGAATAATGACACGTTCGGTTCTACAATCGTATAACATTCCTAATTTCATTGGTCTTCCCAAGCATGGTATTTTCAAAACCGCACTGGATGGGCCTTGTACTTTGGTGCATCGTGACAAATCCTCTTCGCAAGCTGTCAATTTTTTGTTGGCTTCCTCTTGGCTTGGGGTCGATTTCGTCAATGGAGATAGTTTGCTGTTGGGTGCCAGCGCCATTATCCTAAATGAAAAAAAAAATGTCAAACTGAGTTGTAGAGATTAACCAAATAATTTCTACGGAAATCCAATGTTCATCTCGGGTATATAAAATCGAATGTTAATGAGCACGAAACACACAAAAAAGACGAGGTGCTGCACATAAGGAGAAATCGCAGAACCGGAACCGACTCCCTTAACGACGTCCCCAGCAACATTCACATTGGTCAGTACATAAAGAAGAGGACATAAATCGAGCAGCCATAATGTGACCGACCGTATCAGATGGAATTTGTGCCGCTGGCTAGCTCAACGGTTTAAATGTTTTTATTTTTGCCGTACCGTGCCGTCAACTAACCATTTCTTGAACATTCAAATATTATTTTAATTTTTGTTCCAAGAAATGTAACTATCACGTTTTGTCCTTCAAACTAACGTGCTTTTAACATTTTGCATTACCATTGCAATGTCGTTCATCTTCATCGTTTCGGTTCGGTTCGGCGATTTCTCCTTATGTGTACCTCGTCTTTTTTGTGTGTTTCGTACCTCGTCTTTTTTGTGTGTTTCGTGCTCATTAACATTCGAAAAAATGTCAAATTTGATGTTTAAATATTTGTTTTTAAAAAATACTATTATTGGAGTCAACAAATAGAATTTTAGACAAAATAAATTATCTATGATAATGATTCAACCTTGTTAACGCGCAAACGCCAACAAAAAATAGTATTTGTAATGGGTATGCGAATCCTATCTGGATATCAGCTCACAGTTTGGACGTTAAAAAGAAAAGCAATTTTTTTCATTTCATGGTGCTTGAATAAATTGTAAATTGAGTAATTGCAAATTGTAAATTGAGTCTAACGATATTCGCATTTGTCAAAGTCATAAAATAAAATGTATCACGTTATATTTTTTTCGGTTCTTAAGGCTTAATGAAATGGTGTTCTTTGTCCCGTACCTTCAGTTGTTGGTAACTGGCCCAAGTTGAGTGAATCTGGTGTCTTCGGTTTGATGACTTGGCTACATTGACCATGAAAAATCAAAGCAATTCAGTATCGCGGCAACAATAAGCAGTGAGACAGTGTTGTGCCTGAAAGGGTTATATACGCCAGACGCTGAGCGCATCACGACTAGGAGATCTATCAGTCGCACTAAAGTAAGAGGGGCGGACTTTTTATCAAAGGGCCCGGGCGGTAAATGATGCCAAGGGGCCCTTTTTGGGGGCCCAGTCGGATTTTTTTTTTTTTTTTTTTTTGGTAGGGATGCCCAGTCGGGTATGTTTTGAGGATGGGGGCCGGACGCAAAATCCCCGCCCTTTCGCCACGGTTTGTCCGCCCCTGCCAACTAGTTACGCGTGCGCTAGCCAATCAGCTTGCGAGTTTTAATTCAACAGATCTAGTTCCGCGTGCGCTAGCCAATCAGCTTGCGAGTTTTAATTCAACAGATCTAGTTCCCGAAAGTTCAAAGAAAATGCATCATGCCACCAAAAGAAATTCTGAAAATTTAACCAGATAGGTCCAAAATGCATCTTGACTTGGGTTCCCCCATGAACGCAGACACAACAGTGACATGCGTGGATGTCAACTATCGAGGGATGTTAAAAAAATACTGCAATACTCCTACGCAGATGCATCATCATTTTTACCACTTTCTTTCACTTCCGTAATTTTAAAAGCCACATTTTCGTCATAGAGTAAAAATGAAAAACCTGTAACGTATAGCCCAAAAAAAATATGACTTTCAAACGCATCCGTATTTCATATTAACTAATCTTCGCGATACTGCACAACAGCTCCTATGAACACTCTCGAATTAAAGTATTCCATATTTCATATCATTTAATACGCGTCCATGACACTGCTGCGGTTTCCCATTCGTTTTTGGTCAGGGATATGCATTCCGTATATGTACGTACCGATAGCTCAGTGGGTATGGCGACATCCTACGAAGCCGACGGTCCCTGGTTCGATTCCAGGCACAGGCTTTCGTTTATTCGTTAGACTGGGGTACTGGCGTCACCCCTGAGCTTCCGTTAGGGAGTTCAGAGCTTAGGGGTGGATCCTGCAGTCTGGCTATTCCAGCTGCATCCCTCTTCCCTCCCCTTCCCTGCCCCTCACATAATCTCTATAGACATTCGAGGGTGCAGTAATCCTGTAGTGCACTAGGCGCTACGGTGATTTATTAAAAAAAAAATAATAATTCATAAGTCAGCGGAACAATTTTTAAAAAATTCAAACAATTCCAACAGAAATTGCTATAGATTTTGATTTGTTGAAAGCTTTTCATCTGAGTCTGTAGATCGGTTCCCTCAAATGATTTTTTTTAATCGAAGGAACGGAAAAGGAACGCAAAAGTTTCAGGTTCCTTTTGAAACGAAACTTAGAAACGCCTGTTGTTGTTATGATCCGTCGAGTCGTTTCCGATTCCTGGTGACGCCATGAACAAGTGCTCTCCAACTGGAAACTTAGAAACGCCTAGATTATGTTTAATTTTTGAGGAACTGTAACAAGAACTAGTTTCTTTTTTAATGGGATGAACGGGAACTGGAACTGGATCCTTTAAAAAAAAAAGAACCCAATGCTGCATTTGTCCTAATTTGTTTTCCCCGTACTCATTTATTTCCCCCATTGTTTTGGTCATTTGTTATGTGGTTTCCCTCCTAATAAGAGCAATTCCTCATTTGTCACTAGGGGCGAATGGAAGTCGTGGCGCCCCTTCTGGATGTGCGGCAAGGAGTTAACGGATTCGACGGTTGGCATTGTCGGATTGGGAAGAATTGGTAGGAACAGTCACATTGCGCCCCTGCTCTAGAAGTCTATTAACATCTCCGTGAAATTAAGTCTTCGCAAAATGGTGATCGCCTAGCGCAGAGGTCACCTCTATTTTCTACCCGTTGGGTTCCACTCATTTTTGTAATGTTATCCAAATTCGATTTATTCGATATATGCATTATGCGATATATTCATTATGAAGTCCAGAACTTAGGGGTGAATCCTGCAGCCTGGCTATTCCAGCTGCCAATCCCTATCCCTTCCCTGCCCCTCGCACATCTCTATAGAGACATGAGGGTGCAGTAATCCTGTAATGCACTAGGCACTACGGTGATTTAAACAAAAAAAAATATATATCGTTTATCGATGATGATATTTTATGCTTGAGTATATATTTTCGAATGTATTTTTTTTCTTTTAAACGATATTTTTTATTGATGATATCCGAATAGAAAATAAATCAATACAACTTGGAAGAAAGGCGAAATTAATCTAGACTTGATTATAAGGACGTTTTCATTTGCCATCGTGTAGGTCAAGCCGTGTTGAAGCGATTGAGACCTTTCGGAGTAAAGCGATTCATCTACTACGGAAGAACAGAGCTAGATCCGGGTAAGTGGATTGATTGGGAGGAACAGTAATAGTGGCCGACAAGTGGTGAGTTCGGCTTTTAAATTAACCTTTTTATTTTCCTGTCGCCCACCATCCCAGCCGACAACTTGGGTGCTGAATTCGTCACTTTCGATAAGCTGGTGACCGAATCGGACTTTGTGATCGTCTGCTGTAGTCTCAACGAGGACTCCAAGGGCATGTTTACCCGATGGGCGTTTTACAAGATGAAGCCCAGCGCCATATTTGTCAACACTAGCCGGTGAGGGTCACAATTGTGTCGGGTTTTTTTTTTGTTGTATGCTGGCTTATTAGAATGGTCCCCGAACAATGGTGCCAATTTGTTAGAAGTTTGAGACATTTTTTTCAAATATTATCTTGTTTTAAATTTGTTTTCAATTCCTTTTCTTTTTGTTATTGTAATTTTAAAAAGACGTACTAATCAACTTAGACGCTGAATCGATAGATTATTTCTCGACCAGAGAGAAACAGAAACTTCTTGTTTAACAATCTATTAGATCATCTCACAAAAAGTTGCCGTTTCTGTTTCTCTCTGGTCGAGAAATAATCTATCAATTCAGCTAGTACCTACAGTTTTCTACAGTTTTCTCAATATTACAACTTAAACGCACTAAATTATTTTGTATTGGCACGATCCGTCTAGCTCAGTGGCTATGGCACCATACTGCTGAGCGGGGTTCCCGGGTTCGAATCCGCTAGCAGGTTCTCGTTTATTCGATCCTGAGGTAATAGACATATATTGACACACACATTCACCTATTGCCACAGAAACACGAAGGGTACTGAATCTCGTGCAGTAATATATTCACTACCGCAAGGGAAATTTTCCCCACTAAAGACAACATTTTGCTTCCAATTTTAATTAAACAATTTTTATTGTAGAAATAATTGATGCTTTTAGTTTTCGCAATACATTCTCAAAATTTCAATAACAAGTAAAAATTGAATTCGTGGTTGCATGTTAAAGTATTATTTAATTGACGCATTTTCATTTTTCACGATTCAAATTTGTCTTCATTTGCATCTTAACTAACTCTTTTAATCTCTGACTCAGAAAATGTTTGACTTTGTGGTCTTTAGACTTTCGGTCTTCTAACAAGGAACCCACAAAGTAATTTTTTTTTTGAGTTAGCAAAATGGATGTCGGTAGTTAAAGCTCTCAGGCATTTTCGCTCAACTGTAGCATCTGAAGCAGCAGCGAAACAACAAATTTGTTTTCAATAAAATCACTTGTCACTAAAAGTCATATTGGCACTTATAAAAATGATACCAAAACTCATACCGTTAAAATAAATGCAGTCAATGAATCACCACTTTGAAAATGTAATTTAAAATTGCGGTGGAAATCAAATATTGTTCCTATATTGTGAGGAGAGTCTTGTTAAATTGTATGATTTCAAAATGTGTTATCAGGGGTCCGCTTATCGATCAGGAGGCATTGTACGACTCCCTCAAGGATGGCAACATCTGGGCAGCCGGGCTGGACGTGACTGATCCGGAACCCTTGTCGCCAAACCACCCCCTCACCACCCTACCCAATTGTGGTAAGTTTTGCCGTCTTGCTCTTCCAAATGGCGCGTCACTATTCATTTATCGATACACGTTTCACTAGTTCTATCCTTTGGTTTCTGGACGCTGCCTCGCTCACGTTAAAAATTAAAATCGCTTAGAAAGAAAGGGGCTGCACCTGAGGTACCGTTGCAACGTATGATACGTGGTGGGGCCCGTGCAACTACGTTGTCGGCTACACATTTTGAGGAGTTTCACGGTCAAGGCCTCGTACCCACGACCGTAGACGTATCAGACGTCAAAAAGAAACCTTGACAAAATATTTAAATATTTTAACGATTGTACATACAGATGGCTCAGTGGGTATGGCAACATCCTACGACGCCGACGGTCCCGGGCTCGATTCCCGGCGCAGGCTTTCGTTTATTCGTTAGCCTGGGGTACTGGCGTCACCCCTGAG
>JAUJYS010004346.1:0-12075 GCA_033995665.1 Melogona broelemanni | reverse complement strand
TTCTGCCGGGAATCGAACCCGGGACCACCCGTTTTGTAGTCTATGATTATAGCCACTGTACCACGGGGGCCGCACAAGAGTTGGCCGGCGATGCGGCGGGAAAGGGGGGAGGGATGAACAGGCTTGTGGGTGGGGTGGTGACGATGACTGATGGAAAGGAGAGAGGGTGTTGGATGTAAAGTGGGGGCGAGTGGGCGGTTGATCTGAGTTTTGGTGCTAGAACGAGGTAGACAACTACAAGTCAACAGCGGCATCTGATTATGCCAATTACTGGGTAAACAAATTTCCGCGTGAGAGGACACGCGGCGATCGATAATGTCTGCGCCACACCGATCCCCGGCAAAACCACAACGATTTTCGGTTCAATGATGGGTTTGGGGGACTAACGCGTGTAAACGGTAGCGCCATCTGGCGACGGCGACGGGAAAATTTCTGATACTTCGATTTGGCTGTCGATACTTTTTTTTTTTTGTTGTTTTAAAAATTGTCACGTTGCCATAGTCCAGTTGATATTGCAATCGGCCGCGGGGCGGCGGTCCCGTGTTCGATTCGAGGAGACACAATCTAATCTCATGGTAATGATTGGAAATAAAAATAATAAATAAAAACATTCATGTACGCTCATCACTCTGAATACAGAGTTATGTTATTCCTCACATATTACCAGTGTTGGGTTCGTTCCTGTTGAAAGTATTCCTTTTCAGTATCCGCTCTACGTATGACAAAAGGAGACAATTCCCGTTCCAGTGCTTACTGAAATTAAAAGGAACCTGGCTGTTCCTATTTCCATTTTAAAAAAAACCTGGAACTTTTCCGTTCCCGGAACCTGGAACTTTTTTTTCCGTTCTGTACTCTTAGAAAATTAAAAGTAATGGAAAAAGGAAGAACAAAAAAGGAACAAAAAAGGAACTATGTACACAAAAAAAGGAACCTCCGTTAAATTTGCTGAAAAAAATAAACTTAGTAGTTTATAACGTTTCTTCCTTGGAAAAGGTTACCAGGAAAAAGGAACCAGAATAACTAATCCTCCTCGCAAACTACTACCCAACTCGGCACCAATTTTAAGGAACCGAAATCAATATTTAATTACAATTTGAATTGTGAAATATATCCTGTTTTTCTTTTGTCTTTCAGCAAACACGTGGAAACAACCATGATGGTTAAGATAGGCGGCGCGAGCCCATTCCAACCACCACCACCCCCACCGTGCCCAGCAATCAAAATGGTGATGAAAAATCTCCGCCAATCAGGAAACGAGACGCCGAACGTGTGTCAACACATGGACGGGGGCAAACTTTTTACCACCGACGCGCTTTCGAACGAATCGCGCGGGGTCAAGCAACATAAACAACCACGTGATGGGTTTCATTTCCGGTGCAGGACTCAAGAAGGGAAAAAAATGACAACCGGAAGCGCTACCCGCCGATTGGCCTGTAGGAAAACAACGTCATCACGGGCGACTAAATCTCCTGGCATAGACCGCGAAGTGTACATAATATCACTGTATTGGCGAAACAAACGGACTGATCAACAAGAGTGTTCCGGAATTTAAACACGTGACATTCGGACTACCCCACTCAACGAACGGAGAAGTGACAATCTTTTTTTGTGACAATGTGTCACGTGGTCACCGATCACGAAACAAAATGGCGGCCGCCGGAATGTCTTTCCGTTCGGAAGGACTGTATAGCACGACAAATAGATATACGACTTGGCTGTGGGTAAACGTAACCTTGGCCCAGGGCGCTTTTCTCGTCTAGATTCGGTGCATGTGCACAGCGGACACCACACCCTAAAAAATTATTCCTCCCCTCCCCCCAACCATGACAAATTGTTAATGTATAATAAAAAATAACATGCCTTTAATATAGATTTGCTATTTGCAGACTAACGGTCATTATTTCGCCTGACAATATTTTTTTGAGCGGGGCCAAGGTTAGTAAAAATAAACACCAGGTTCGCTTATGCCGACACTTTTGTGAAATGAGCTTTTGCGCCACCTAGTGGCACCCCTCCAGATGACGCGTTTTGAGTCATCTGAAAACATGAGTTGCCAGTATTTTTTGGTTCTTGACAACGAGCAAGCCAGAGATTTTCACGTGGGAAATGATATTGGATTGCGCCAGCCAATTACGCTATCCCTCCGCGTGACGTCACAGAAACGTATTTTTCTTTGCCGCCCAATTAATGCTCTACCCTTGCATAAGCGAACCTGGAGTCTATTTTTACTAACCTTGGGTGTGCGTCATCTGGAGGGGTCACGTGATTGGCTGGAAGAGATTTGTTCACACGGTACAAAGTATCGTAAGAGAAGTGCGTTCTAAAAGTTAAATCAAGATGACTGATCCGAATAGAAGCCGAGGTGCGTTTAAATTTTTTTAATTGCGAGGCGGCAAAGAAAAATAAGTTTCTGTGACATCACGTGGAGGGGTCGCGTGATTGGCTGGCGCAATTCAATATCATTTTTCCCACGTAAAAATCTCCGACTCGTTCTTTGTCAAGAACCAAAAAATAGAGGCAACTCATGTTTTCAGATGCTCAGAACTCATGTGGCGCAAAAGCTCATTTCACAAAGTGCCGGCATAATCGAACCTGGAGTCTATTTTTACTAACCTTGGAGCAGGACATCAAGATGGTTTGTTATCATTCACGTTGACTATTCACCACATAACGAGTCATTCTTGATTGATCATCCTTTTCCTGAAGTACACAATGGAAGTCTAAAATCATTCAAGACGTTATTTATTCGACACGAATTAATTCCAAGACGTCTTAAACTATTCCACCTTCCATAGAAGGCATATACATATAATATTCCTTGGATAGTGTACGGTAGGCGCAGTACGACAAGACATTAAATGGCCAAGAAAATTCTAAGAATGGTCGAAAACTTTTCAATGCTAAATTATCACGTCTTTATTTACAGTTTACTGATGCCAATAAAATAGGACGAGGTTAATTTTGACGCCAACACTATGTCGCACATACGCGTGACTTACAGCTACAGTAAATCTAATTCAGAGGATTACGTTAAGAATATTGCGGAAATCCTGATAGATTTTCAACAAAACGCAGTCAAACAACAACATATCGCAATCTCAAACATGGACACTTTATCTTCTAACAGCTTCGACCAACGATTTCGAATAATAACATTAGATATGAATAAAATATTTCCGGAGTTTTTTCCATACCTCCATTCGAATATCCAATTTTTAATCTAGTAAAAAATTTGATAGTTTTTTTACTGGAGTAAAATTTGAAAATTAAACAGAAGCAAGAAAATATTCCGGAAATATTACATTAGCTTTATCACTATCACTATTACATTAGCTTTGCTACTAGTGTCGCCCCTGTCGATATTATTTTTTAAATCCAGGCAGAATATCGCAAATGGGCATTAGGCATTGATAGGGCTTCGCAGGGCAGCGCTTATCTTAGCCGGACTCTGTTTGATGCCGATCAGGAGTTCGAACGGAAATTCGCCAAAACTTCATTATTTTTAATCGATACGAATCGAACGTACCGTTGTACCATACACGGCTAAACGACTGACGATGCCATCCACCACCAGGCGGCGCCACTATCTATTGACAAAATGCTTATGCTGAAAATCACGTGATGAAACGAAAGTTTGCATACATGACAACGACGTTTCCGAATATGTAATGTTCAGAAACGTTGTTTGTGGGCGGCCTTGGGCCAACTGGCACTGTTTCAACCAAAATCCAGGCAACATATTGGTTGAGTAATTGGTCAAGTTTTATCATATTTTTAGTTGCTGGTCAATCTATCCTGAGATTAATTATATTCCGCAACGGACTTTGTTCAAACAATATTGCAATGAATAGAACATTATTTAATTACGAATACATAACGATTTTTTTTTCTTCCTCATCCTTAGAATACAGCATTTGACTAATTCAAATACTTTGTGACCGCGCCGCGAAATCAACTAACCGTGTATTAGGTCAACTCTTTAGAACCTAAGTCGCGTAATTATAACGTTTTTAATATATTTGATGTGAATTTATAATTTTGTGGCTTAATTCGCAGTCTCGTTCATCGCTCCTCGCTCGGTTCGGCGATTTCAAATATTATGTACGTGCCATCTCATTTCGTATATAAAACTATTGATCATCGCGTGTGATTCAGTGCTCCAGTTATTTTCGCAAGGCAAGAAAAAAAACCGAGATGGCGGATGACAAGCCATTATCAGCTGACGAAAAGCGCTACCTTTTGCACGTGGAACGTGGCAACGTCGCTCAAGTTCACAGGTGCAGAATTTTTTTTTTTTTTGTTAGTAATTTTTCCCAGTCACTTTTAATCTTCCCTTAGCGAAAAACATTTAATCTTCCCCTAGCTCGGTAGCCAATCTTCTTCTAATCTAATACTATAAGAATGAAAATGGTGTGTGTGTGCCAGGTATGTGTGTGTGTGTCTGTCAGTGACTGGTGGACCACTACAACCTCCTTCATATTGTTGGTTCGACTATCTGCGGGAGCGACATTTTTATTTTATTTATTTATTTTTAATAACTGGATTTTAAAGTTTTTGAATAACATTGTTGAAAACATTTCCCTATTCCACTTTTTATTTAATAACAAAAAGATTCCGAGCCATTTTTCTATGATTAGAATATAATTAAAACTAATAATGCTGCGACCTGAGAACTGGTGAATTGTAGGTCTAACGTCTAATTTTCTCTGACTGATTCACACATCTCATTTCCCCCACCCCGCCCCCTTATATACTCCGTCACGATAATTTAAAAACAAATTAACAAAAAGGCCTACAATTCACTAGGCTTTCAAATCGCAACATTATGAGTTTTAATTCTATTCAGTCACAAAAACATGCTGCCCCTGAAAGCTAGCTAACACTACTGACGCACAGACAGCACATTCACGTGAAAATCGAACACGCCGGTGGAAAAGGTATAAAAATTCGCATCATTTTTCCAGTAAAATCCATTACGATTCTCGCTGGTGACAATTGTTTGACAACACATATCCCCGATATGAATCGCACCTCATAAATGCCGTTATAGTTTTTACGCAGACAGTGGATGAAAATTGTATGTTTCAGGGTGCGCCGGCGTGTATAACGAATTTTCCCCCGAAAGTTACACTGCGCCAACCCATCAAAAACGAAACGCGGTGTGTCCCTTATCTTTTTAGATTTCCAATATTTCCCAGAACCTACCACCCTCATTCCTCCCTATCCCCTCCCCATTACCTCCGTTTTTCTCATTCCCTCTGTCAAAAAGATAAGAACTTTTTAATACCTTGGGCACCGGAAAAAAAAGGATTTTTTTCTCCCTTTCGTTTTCATTTCGCGCACAAGCGAGTGATAATTTATTCCAACTTACCCATTTTTGTTCGCACCCCCCCCCCAACTACACACAACGCTGATAGCGCACATTAATTGACAGCCCTACGGGAACCTCACCGAGCATCCGGAAAACGTGCCCGCACAACAGCGTGTTCCATAAAACTTCTCCAGATGGTAAAACTCAGAACTAAAATCTAAGTTGAGCTACAGCGGCAATGTTAGGCAGGAAAATATCACCATTTGACAACAACGCCATCTACGAATGAAATGAACTATTTAACTATTTATTTCGTCAATTTTAAATGTAGATCTTTCTAAATCAAAGTGAAATTCACGCAAGAAATGTGCTCACGTCAAATCTAATAGGTCTAGTCCAATCGGTACTGCTTTCGACTGCGGTGCGGACGGTCCCGGGTTCGATTCCCGGCAGAGGCTCTCGTTTATTCGATCCTGTGGTACTGGCGTCACCCCTGAGCTTTCATTAGGTAGTACAGAGCTTAGGTGTGAATCTTGCAACCTTCACTATACCAGCTGCCATTCCCCTTCCCTTCCCTTCCCTGCCCCTCACATATCGCCATAGCGACACGAGGGGCAGTAATCCTGTAGTGATTAGCACTACGGTGATTAAAAAAAATATATTAATAAAAAAAGTGGTTAAAAAAATATATTAATAAAAAAGTGGTTAATCGATGATGGTGCTAATTCACGCCAAGACAGAAATAAAATGCGTAATCAATTGAAAATTAACTGACTTGATAGAATAAATTATAATTTCTTTTATTTTAATTAATCAATTAATTTTTAATTGATAGTGAAGCTCAAAGCGCCAGTAAACGCCATTTATAATTTTTGACGAAAAGGATACATTTTAAACAACATATTTAAAGTGCATTGTGGCATTTTTATTATCACCCTCCGCTTGTCTTTTCTATATTCTTGCATGGTCATAGATAATTAGGAAAATCTACATATTTTATAAGCTATAATGGGTGCTATAATAAGTGGGTATGGTCACATTCTACTGAGCGGGTGGTCCCGGGTTCGATTCCTGGCGCAGGTTTTCGTTTATTCGATCATGTGGTACTGGCGTCATCCCTTCCCTTCCCTGCCCCTTGCACATCTCTAGAGATACGAGGGTGCAGTAATCCTGTAGTGCACTAGGCACTACGGTGTTTGTTTTTTTAAATAATAAAAATATAATGACGCAGAATGTTTCAATATTTGAATAGACGAGGTATGCCATATAATTCCCACGAATTCCATAAATTCCAGTCAATGAGAACGTAAAAATAAGGTTCGGGTTGTGCCCTTTGTTGAAGTACCGGTATAAAAATTATGCGTTCACATGCAAATGACGACCCGTCTGACCCATTCGGTATTGCGACCGCCTGCGGTGTGGGCGGTCCCGGATTCGATTCCCGGCGCAGGCTCTCGTTTATTCGATCGTGGTGTACTGGTAAAAATGTGGCTCTCACATATTGCCATAGCGACACGAGGGGTACAGAATCAGCTGTGGTGATGTCCACTACAGGAATCAGGAATACATAAGAAGTCATTTCAATCATAAGTAAGCTTAGTTCAGGTTTATACTTCGGGTAAGCGGGCTTGTGGTTGAAATTGTAAGTGTGGCATAACAAACCTATGGGAAAGGGTTCACAATGCACTGGAACATTGAGAGCCCGTCTCAAGTCTTTTGGCGTTCGGAATAAAAATGCCCGTATGTAAGTCGATACACAGACGGAAAGCATTGTTCACAATAGGAGACGAGGGAACAAAGGCCGATTATAATACATCACGTTAAACACTTTAAATTCCTGCTGTCTTTGTTCGGAACGTGAGAGAAAACATTTGTTGGTTGTGCAGGAATTTCATATTCTATAAAAATAAAGACTTGAGCAGTAGATACAATTAAAATAATGCTCAGAAATGTATATCGCACGTAACGCGTTGAAAATGTCGGAAATAGCAGAAAATATAGTAGTCTTGCATTGGTTATTTGACTTCGCCATAGGCTCGTTCGGGGCTGCTTGCGGGTGCACATTGTAATTGTGATCAACATAATTAATTCAATTTGATTTTTTTTTTATTAAATAGAAAATTATTTGAGAAATTACGAATTGAGAATTCATGAAGCTAAAATCGTATATTTTTTAATCTTCTCCCTTCCCTGCCCCTCACACCATAGCGACACGAGGAGTATAAATACTGTAGTGATTAGCACTACAGTGATTTTAAAAAAAATCTGTAATTCAATTCAGTAATCTCCTATCAGAGGTCGCGCTGTGTCAAAGCGACAAATGTCGTTAGGAGCGGGATTTTTTTTTTCGTTTTTGACGAAGAGGGAGAGAAAAGTCATTATTGAGTTTTATAATGGCAATATAGACTGAAACGACTCTGACATAATTTAAAAGTGCAGTCGGTGACTGAGGATAAAAATATAATGGGGGCGGGGACATTAGCCAATAGGTGTTAGTCGAGATCATTTACCCTTTGTTCGCTTCCCCACCCCCCCCCTGCCCCCTCACACTCTCACACACCACCAACAAACTCCATTTCACCCTACCTCCAAATTTCGTCGATAATTATGGCCTAGACAGGGACACTGTATTCGATGGCAGCTGACTTGAAATAAATTGTGGTCTGTGCTGAGCGCGAAATATGAAGGCTACGATTACCATTTTATCGAGATTGAATTTAAAACACGATTGATAAAAAGACATTCCATAACAAATAGAGTGACAGATGCGTTACTAAAAACCAAATTGCACACTTTTGATTCCGAGATTATACGGAAATCTGTAAAGAATATACTTTGAAAGTACCGATAATAACTTCCCGACTGACAGATTCATGTAATTTTTACTCCTTATTAAATTGTTTGGTAATAGTCCATACAGCACCCTTAGTTAAATCAGAAATGTTCATCAATTTCTAGATAATAAATTTTCAAGACGTGATTCTGAAGAAAAAAACTAAGGCGGTTGTACAAATCTCAAATATTTGTTATAATTATAGAATAAGTATGGGACACCCTGTACAGTTCTCGCTTCATCAAATTGACTCATTAATATTTACTGTTGACCTATGTGTGTGACCCGGCGCAGCATGTTGCAGCAACATCAGCACGCGGGTCACGGGTCAGGCCCCGGCGGTGAGACGGGTGGCAGCGGATTCGACATGAACTGCGTGGACCCGGTGGGCCGCTCAGCACTAGTGGTGGTAAATATATTTTAAAAGTATTCAACCTGAACGATACCCGTATGCACCGACAAAATAAAACTATGCCATAGAATAAAGGTGGCGCTATGGAGCGTTCACTTCACCGCAATTCTTATTTCGCTGTTGTAATTTTTTTATGTAATTTTTTTAACGTTGCCATTGTTAAAGTATATTTGTGATTAATTCAACGCTCCATAGCACCATATTTTTTTTTCTTTGCCAGTTATCGGTTGTCGGTACATACGAGCATTATTTATTTTTTTACATTTCTAAATTAGCAATTGTTTGGATTAATTTGTTTATGCCATTACATCGATAATTTAGGCTATCGAGAACGAGAACATGGACCTGATCAAGCTGCTGCTAGACGCTGGAGTCGATATGAAGGATTCCCTGCTAAGGGCAATCGACGAGGAGTACGTAGAAGCGGTGGAGTACCTACTTGACCACGAGGAACGGACACGACAGGCTTGGAAACCAAGGGTCAGTAACATATCCTCCTGTGAACCACCGACAGCTAGTTATCCGGCGTCAGAAATCGAAATGGAAGCTGGCGTCGAAGTTTACAGGTCAACATTGAATAGCAGCACCATCTATGGATAATTTAATAACCACCATTTGTAAACAAATATCACCAATTCCACTAAGTTGTTTTTCTCAGTAGAGTATTGCTAAGTGTTGGAGCTTCCACCATGTGAGCGGCGATCCCGGGTTCGATTCCCGGCTCAGGCTTTCGTTATTCGATAGGTACTGGTAAAAATCTCAATCCCACATGTTTAAACATATTGCTAAAATGCATCATCGCGGCAATTTCCTCGTCTAATTCTAAATCTTACGTCCTAGGTTACGAAACTCCATCAATTACATTTGACGGACGCCCCGAAAAAAAAGTAATTTCCTGCCTCACAGATAATTAATGTTCATCGCTATTGACAAAGATATGAAATTCAATTTCAAGGTTTCAAACTCAGTTACGATGGCGCCATCTGCCGTCTAACAGGTGCAACCTGGCTTTTTTTGCATTATAAAGTACTGGTCCCCTGATAATGGTGTTCGCTGATTTTTTTTCCATCCCTCTCTCTCTCTCTCTCTCTCTACTAAACCTTGAGCGAGCGGTAAATCGCAGTCTTTTAATACGCGGAGAAGCCGACATTTTTCATGGCTTCTTTGAATCCGCACAGCACGTGACAGGCGAGGGTTGGGATTGGTTGGTTGGTTGGTCGGGCGACAAAAACGGAAAGCCTATTAGGAGGCAACTGGTTGAGCACGTGCGCGTTGCGCAGATTACGCGAAAATCGATTGAGGAGCGCTAATGGAATAATCGGTGATTCGATTATCGATTTTTCGAACACCCCTTCCCCACCCCCATCACACGTGGCGTCATATTCGAGAAAACGCGGCAAATGCAAAGACAATGCGAGCATGCCATTATTCAGTACATACTGTAGTGACGTCATTCCTGAGGGCCAACTAAAAAGTAAATATTTCGAACGTGACGAATTTCTTGTTTTTTTTACGTGACATCGTCTTTTGCGAAGGGGTGCGGTCAGATAATTCTGAGTGAAAACATACCTAAACTAACAGTCTCTTGCTTTGCAACCATACATCGCACATACATTGTAACAGTTCTACATGTGGGTACACTCCTGGACTCTTCGACACACTTCATAACTACCCTTAACATGCCCATATATTTTTTAGCTTATGTTTCCTAACGCTTCAAAAGCTTTTTTCCCCGTTTATCTCCTATTGCTGGCAAAGTTTTCGTTCGATTCGTTTCTTTATGGTTTCATTAAATACCTCAACATACATGGATAATTTAACATCCTAATAGTTTATTACTTTTTACAACTCTGTATTTTTAATTTTGCGTCAAACTTTTAACTTTACACTAAAAATTAATGCCAACGCCATTTAGAGGTCATTTCACGGTCAATCCATTCCTATGGCCTTTTACACCTAGCGTCACCTAGCGTCTAAGCTAGACGGATCGTACTTTGTAAAACGATAAAAGTATGAGACACGGCTATTTCAATAGAGGATAATAATAGTAAAAGTGTGAGATAATTGACATTATTGTTTTCGGGAAAATTGTCACACTTTCATAAATCTCTGCACGGATGAAATACTACAGATGCAACTGGTACAATTGAATTACGAATAACAATGGTGTCCATTGGGATTCGATTACCCAACTTCTCTGTTTCATACCAGGGACTAAAAGATGTGAAGTGATTTGAAAGAGTGAGCGCAGTTTCCCTGGTCCTACGGGACATGTTAAAATACGACAACATATCATCCTGAGACCCCGCGTCAACATATAAGTACCTGCATAGCTACAAACATGTATTCAATATATTTAAATACTATGTTGTGCTCGGGACAGCGCTAAACAAAAAAATAACTGGAGTGCGACAATAAAAATATTTTTCTGAAAATAGATAACTATGAAAACAATTGGCATCACATAAAAAAATAATACCTCTACATATTTAGTCGTTTTATCTTTGATTTTTGATCAATTCGTTTGAATAAAAAAAATATGATGAATAGATTCATATGCAAGCAATTTGACTATTTAATTTTTGCTCGAAATTCACTTTCACACAAGCTCGAAATCTCATCAGGTTTCCGCAGATCATACAATATTTTAAGCATTCGAGCATTCAAAGTTTTCATGTATCAAGTATGACAAATTGGAACTGGTCAATAGAAAAATTAAGAAATGGTTTTAGGTGACTTTATTTCAATTCCTAAGACTTTATTTCAATTCGTAAAGAAAAAATTAAGAAAGTTTCCCTCGTTCGGTTCGGTGATCTCAGGAGGAAATGTCGCACGCCAAAAGGATTACAAATTTCTCCATCTCACCGATTTTAATGTATATGGGGTGTGCAGTCAACTAAGGCAGGACACTCCCCCCCCACCCCTCCCAAGCCCCTTCTCACCAGCCCCTTCGTACCCTCCTCACACACCTTACGCTTTTCAAAGTGCATGGCGTTGCCAGTTAAAAATTATTTTTCCTTTCTCTCCTGCTCTCTCTCTCTCTCTCTCTCTCACTCTTCCCCACCGAAATCACCGTTAAAAGCTTTTCCGACCGCCCGAGATAGAAAGCGGCACAATCGGTCTTGCCGCGCGCCCAACATACACTTACCTCACTCAACCTACTTAAATCGGAATTAATTGTGGGCTACGTAGGCGCTGGGAGTTGCGGGGGAGAAGGGGAACAACACTTACACGGTTTTTAAGTGTGTGTTTAGCCGCATCTCACCCCAACCACCCCCAACAACCACCAGTGGTGAACAATCTTTAATAGTAAGCGACGTCTAGGACGTCGATGAGATTGGACGAATTTTAAGTTTAAACGAATTGGGTACCATGTTCCAGGACAGTGCCGATGGAAGGTACCGTCTAGCTCAGTCGGTATTGCAACCGACTTAGGTGCGGGCGGTCCCGTGTTCGATTCCCGGCGCAGGCTCTCGTTTATTCGTTAGCCTGGGGTACTGGCGTCACCCCTGAGCTTCC
>JAUJYS010004345.1:0-12076 GCA_033995665.1 Melogona broelemanni | reverse complement strand
CCGCAGCGACGCGAGGGGTACAATAACCTCCTGTAGTGTTATTCACTACAGTGATCCGGAATAATAATAAAAAAATTGTACAGATGTTAACAGTCACTGTTATTTATAGTTTAGTTTTTATAGTTGACCTGTTGGATTTAATGTAAGTTCGCAGCGTATTTAATATTTCTAAAATAACCAAAGTTGCGTTGAATATTTTCAATGACAGCCTAAAAGCAACGCACATTATGCTCAACGGTCCGCTCCCTGAGCGACTGCCCATGCCCGCCTCTCCACCAATTAAATAGTCCCTACAGTGCGCCAGAGTCTGGTGATGCATAAATTGCATTGATTGGGCGATCGGGGTTTGGCGAGAAATTTCATCGACCGGTTTGTGCGGTGGCCCCAGATACATTCTCAATTCAGTCGGATGACAATGAAAGGGAACGGAACGTAGAATGCCTGAAAAGGGTGCTATACATAAGCGGGGGAGTTCGCACGACGGCTGACGCAGTAAATCATCGGCGGGGCTGGCAGCAACAGCAACTGTGTGCGGCGGCGTCAGACGAGAGAGACTGTTTTCTAATTAGATATTTAAATTTCCTGGTGTCGACTCTGCCATGTTGGGACTTGGGGGGATGGAGTTTATAGTCAAGATCAATAGTTGCTCACGGCACGATGGTGTTGCTGCTACGTACAAGTGCGTTGCGGTGGGAAGCGTTCCTGGTGTATGCGAAATTGAAATGCGATGGGGGAGAGAGGGTGAGAGAGCTTCGACAAGTGAAAGTTGTTAACGTTAACTTTTAAAAACAAATAGGACTCGTTAAAAGTGGTTAAATGTGGGAGGACGATTGGACCTATTACGGGCGTTCAATAAGTATCTGCAACCATCAAAAAAACAAAAAAAAAACGGCTGAATGGATTTCAATGAAATTCGGAACATGAATACTAACGTCTCCTACAAATCACTCGGAAAAAAATAAATTCCTAGGGATGCATTTTTCCTAATATTTTGGATGAGCGCGTAGACCACTCTCGATAACACTTGAATCAACCCAATGTTTTTACTGATTGTAGATGATATACAGGTATATTCTGTAATACCAATTAATATTCACTTTCATTTGTCTTTTGAACACGCGTTTGATCCAACATTGATCCGAATTTACGAGAATCTCTTGATATGTTAATGGTGATTAAATAGCAATTCAATTACATTCTGTGATATTTGTCGGATGCTGTAATTTAGCTTGTCGATGATCACAACATCGTTATACGTTCGTGAGCGTCCTCTCCATGTACATGTATACTCGTAGGTGCTCGTTACGTGTATGTATGTAAACAACGGAGTCCTCCCTTGCAACTCCATCGACTGGATCTCACGTAGGTCGCGTCTAAATATTGCACAACCTCGCTAAACAGCAACAGTAGAGTGCGAACACTCGGCAATCAATTAGGCAAAGTAGGCCTACGTGCACATTGCGCGGACGAGGACTTCCCTAGAATAATAATTGGCCTTATGCATTTGTAAATATGTGGGCTGTGCGCTTATGCGTTGGGTTCATATCGAGGGGAACTCTACGGTGATGCCGTTTTGCAATATAAAATCAACAATATATTTTTTAAATAACGAACACCTTTTATTTTTTTCTTAATCATTCGCTCTTTTTTTTTGTAGATTTCTATATTTCCTAATGAACTTAAATGTTTTTAAAGATCAATTCTTTTTGTATTATTTCGCCTCTCTCAAAGTACCCGGTGAGACCTGTAGTAAATCATTCACAAAATGTCGTCATTATTTTTAGTCGATATGAAAATAGAGAAATGTAAAAAAAACATCTTAGTCATATTTTGCTGGTCATCAACGACATGTTCAGACAAGTTAACCATGATAAACAAATAAATAATTCCGCTTACTTATGGAAATTGCTTTTCAAAAAATCATTTTGCAAGCAATGTTCGCCCAATAAAACTTCAATCAATTTTTCATTAAATGGTAGAGTATATTTTGATTTAACAGACTGATTTTATTTTTTTAATTTATGGTTGCACCATGGGGATGATTGCTTGTTGTCAAATAGAACGAGCGTGCGACGAACCGAACCGCGAGACTCGGAGCACACAATGTATATAAAGCAACTTCCATCCATCCAATGATATGCGAGTTTGGAGGTTGCAGCTCAAGCTGTTTGGCGTCCAATTGCTAATTACCTACTCCATCAATTAAAACGCATTCATCTTGAAAACAAATGGCCCGACAGCGCGCTCTCCCGCGTTCAGCCATCGCTCTCTTTCGCGCTGATGCTGAATGGCGACTCTGCTCTCACTGTCGGCCGAGCGAACGAACTAGCGACTATACTACACACACTATACACGGGCCGGTCTGAATTTAGCGAGGGTCGACCCTGGGTCAGGACCCCGGGCAACATACTGCACATCACGGCTCGCGTGACCATACACCGCGAAATATCAGGAGAACTCCTTATGATAGTTTCATCCTTGGAGTTTGCAAAACTCGTTCCTTTAAGCATCAATCGCCTTTATGGTCGATTTTCTACATTATTGCTAATATCTAAATTTAATAATTTTTTTATTCAAACACAAGTGAATCTTATTTAGTAATTTTTTACGAGCAGTTTTAGCTACAGCATATCTCAATACTCAAAATAATCATTAATGTCCATCCGTGAGGTCCTTCGAAATTGGAAAATATTTTTTCCAGGATTTCAACAAATTATTTCGCATTGTACATTAATCTTACGCACTTCTTGATGACCGGTTTTAGATAGATAGATCTAAATGCCCAAAAAATAAGAAAAAAACTGCAAATTATTTTGGTAGATTCGGGAAGTTATGTAATTCTTACCTTCTTGAACAGAAAGATCAAAATGAGTGGACAGTTCAAAAAATTACGAATTTTCGTTTTGTCCATTGCAAAACTTATTTCGTTAGACACATACGATAAACTCCCAATAAAAGTCCAACTGCATTATTGATTTCAATTAATTACACTGAAACAATTTGTTTAGTCTTTCATAGGGTATCCCCATCTACACTCTGCATTCACGAGTTCCGTCCAACAAAGTTGCAGAACCGCGAAATTGAAACTACTCCTCGTACATTATAATGTTGAGCCCGTCGGCGTTTGAAGCGCGTGCTCGTCGCGCGGTTCGGCCTCGGCTCCGCTCTCCTGATAGCTCATTAATAAGATGGCGACGCCTATAGTTTAATTATACAGTACCCTGAAGAATCGAGCTGCCGCGCGCACAAAGGCCTACACGTACTTCGAAAGCGGCGGCAGCGGCGACCTCTCCGCAGAGAAACCGCGGCGAAACGCGCAACCCACTCCAAATAGATTCCCACCCCACCGAACTAATTGAAATTAAATACCCACCGTCTAACGTAAAAACAATGTGTGAGGCGCACTTTCAAATCAATTCTCTCTAGACTTTGTGATAGTTATTCACGGGCGTACACCGTATATACTCGTTATTTTTTGGTTCATTGATCAGCGATACCCACTCTTTGCGTATTTTTTAACCAGATCTGGATGAAAAATATTATGAGTATTTCACCAAATAATTGTTTGTTAATACGCGACGCCATCTTTACTACGTTAGCCGTTAGGAAATCGGACCCGCGACAATGTGATTTATAAACACACATAATACTTTTTTATTTTCTAGGACGGAAGAATTCAGTCTTTGTTCCACGTTAGAAGCTGTGAATGTTTTCTCCATTCATTTAACAATAACGTGTAAATATGAGAATCTTCGAAATAAAAAATTAAAATGTTAAAGCAAGCGCGTAGAAATGTTAAAATAAACGCTGATTAATATCCGTAATAAATTACAATTATCGCTGAATTTAACTGTTCCGCGAACAACCAGTTACGCATCCCTGCTATATAGATGTCTACATATTCGTTTTAGTGTGCAATTTGTACCATGTTGAGCCTGTACGTACTGGCTCATACTGGCAGTGTAATGCACACGAATGTGGAGCGTAAGTTTAGGACGCTTTGACAGCTGTAAAAGTGAAACATGTTACAAACGTTTTCCTAAAGTGGAAATTCATTATCAGTTGAATAATTGCCAAAACCGTAGGGCATCAGGCGGGACTAACTGAAAGCGCACAATTTATTGCCAGTATCAAGTTTTTGTTCCATTAAAAAGATCCATATGTTAGCCGTTCATATTACGGCTCTGACAAAATTAATTGCTCGTTTAATTATTTTAAATTAGAAATACTCGTAGTTTAGTTGTTTCATGAACTGCATGCGGTTCTTTTTATTTGAGAAATCAATCTTAGGTCAATATACATTTTTTTAGCAAAGCCGTTTGCATCATCCTACATCGTTTGCCTATAAAATTGAACTTATCTTCATCGTAGCTGTTTATTTTGAACTTATCTGTTAAACTATGGACCATTTTCTCAAGCTCTATAATACATATAAAATGCTCCTAGAAACAATAATATTTTCAGTCCAAACATTAATACTAAACGAATCAAATTTAAAATACTTCGCATTTATGTTTTGAAATGTATACCATTTCTTCTATACCATAAAAAAATCTAACGACAACAGCCATATAGCATGCCATTTGGAACAGCAGCGTACATGTGCATGTATTGGTATTTTATAAAATTCAACAGTGCTTCTAAAACAATATCTTATAAACATGTAGCACCTGGTATATCATACCAATCTTCCAAGATCTTATTGAGTAAATAAATATATTGATAACCACAGTGAACTAAAATTTGTGCATGTGGCTTTAAACAAAATTTGAAAAGTCTAAATAAGCTGGCACTATAAATAAACTTCGCAAAATTATATTTGGATCTGATAATGTTTAGATAATTTTTTAAGCAGGTACCATTTCAAATAATTACCAAGATACATGTACGTGCGGTGTTTCCAATCCGCAGTACAGTTACAATGGAAATGAAGAGACAACAGTGACAGTGTGAACCGGTAGGCCCATGTTAGATAGCAAGAACTATATAGGCGTTGGCATCCCAGGAAAAAGCTCCATTAGTTGCACCTGCGTTCTAAATATTCTCCCTCTCGTTTGCCAGTGTAGTGGGAGCGCTTCCGAAGTTGTTTGCAGCGACACGACGCTTATTTGCAATTTAATACAAATATAGCCTTAAATATACAGTATAGCATAACGTCACTGACGAGAGCCTGTCCGTGTTTTTTTTTGTGTGCGTGTGTAACGCGTGGGTGCTGTGACGTATATACGCGTGCTCAGATGATGGTGGAAGCAGAGACGAACGAATGGTGCATATTGGGGGATGGGGTGGCCTGTTGGTTATGTAGCTCTTCTGAGAGAGCGGATAGGAAAACGTGTTGTTGGTAGGAGGGTTTGGGGGTGGTAAATTGAAAAACCCTGTCGTGATTTATTGTATCTCCCTCTTTCTTATAATACAAAAATCCGAAGAGAGAGAATATTTTATGGTCGAAAGCGTATTCACCTGCATAGCGAGTCCATGCAGAATTTCGTCTATATTAAAAAGCGACAAGGCGTGGATCTACGTATGCACGCACGTGTCGTATTTTAATATATTTGCCTAGCCTTTAATTTCATGCCAAGATACAATACTTTTTAATGCCAAGATACGTGCATTATGCGGATAGTTGTGCCACAATACACAAAACACAACGGCAATAGTTGTAACGCCAAATTATAAACAAAATTTTTACTTCCAGGAAAGCACACTATTAGTTCTTTGTCATATTTTTCGCTGAAGATGTGAGACTCAATTTTGGAAGATAAGTTTATAAATAGCGTTGACATAGAAACTCATATGCCTGTAGGAACATGTGACAACGTCAACGTAATAAAGTTTCATGTCGTGTTGCCATGGTTTCTAGAGAAATTGAAATCAATGTCTTAGAAAAAAAAAGTAAAAACTGTGCTCATTCCGGCATTCGGTTGATGATGAGGCAAAAATCGTAGGTTGTTGATAAGATTACACAAGTAGGTAATGACACAGCCTCGGTCCACCATAGAATCGCCCATTACACTCTATATCTTGCGGGTTAAATTTGTAATGTAATATCCCTAATCATACACGGAATTGCACTGTGTTTGATCACACTGTTTGTATTGGTGCTAAACCAGGCCTGTCATCAGTTAAGCACTTGGCAGATGGACAGTCGCATATATCGTGGAGAAAATCTTACATCAGACTTCCGTATCAGACGAACTGCGGGACTCTAGATGTGAAGCGAAGGAAGATGCAGACAGTCGAAATGAAAAAGGGACAAGAGGGGGGAGGGCTGAATAAGAGATGGGGGTGCTTGCATGAAGGGGGGGGGGGTAGATGAGTAGATGTGTACAGTGTGCGAGAGACTCGTGCCGGAGGATTCGCTTAATATCTGTCCACAGATGCGCAACGGTGGAACAGATTGTGTTGTTTCAGTCCCATCATGCATCGCGAAGATAATCGGCATCGCGACATTTGTCTTCGCGTTTAGTGGTTGCGCCTGTCATAATTTTTCACGCGCCCGCGCATCACACGTATATACCTACGTGTATACGAGTATGTTCCGTATACGCGCTAGGCTACCAAGCGCGGGCCAAATATGTATACATTCGTACATGGGTAGGACTGTACACAGGCGTGTGTTTAGGCGTCCACTGTTTTCAGACGGCGGTCCAAAAATGTGATATTTCGTCACACATTTCATTAGTCTTTTGGCACGCTGTTGCCTGTGACCACCGGCGTCATCTTGCCTGTGTTTTCCATCCCACAATGCATTCACTGTGCGAGCCCTCCTGAGATCCGAAATGCTCTCTGTATCCGACAAAGCAAACGAGGAGTCATAGTTGTGACTTACCTCTAAATTCATGATGACAACTTGCGGAATAGTAGTCATGCTGCCTTAAACACGGAAACGCTATACAATAGGAGAAAAATATTTTGATTAGTGAAATCAGAAACAAAAACATGCACCTTCAATAGGACAGTTGTATACACACGTAAATGTACATGTAAGGTTAAAAGACAAACATCTAGCGAGTTGAGCGCACAGCAAAATAGCAGAGCATTTTTTGTGCTCTAGGTTTATCTGCGATTTTCTAGTGTATATAATTCTACGTGTGTTTGTCGCACTGAAACGTTGTTGGGATCTTAGGAAGGCATCTAAGTTTTTCCGATAACGCAATCCCTGATTCCAGCATCTGGAGCAATAGGGAATGTGTCGTCAACTGTTTTGCATAATATCGAAAATCGACTTTAAATTTGCCTGGCTGCACGTCAGCTTGCAATATGCCTTATAATGCCTGCACAATTTTACACAATCAACTGTGAAGCTATAAGAATGGATAAAAAATGAATGCTGATCATCAGTTTAACTATATCGTATTACAATTGAAATACAATATTGGTTAAACCACTAAATGTCATGATATATCGATATCCCATATATATATATATCGATATCGATATCCCACAAAACAATTTTATTTTCTGTAGCCAAAAAATATAATTTTATTCTCTTATTGTTCGTATCGTTATACGATAGTTTTTATTGACTCGTTGTTGACTGGTTGATTGATTTTATTGACTGATTAATCAATGATCGTTATCACTGAAGTGAATATCACAACAGGAGAATCTGCACCTCTCTAATTGCTCATTTTCATCAGTACCTCGGGATCGAATAACGAAAACCCGAGCCGGGAATCGAACCCGGAATCGCCGCACACATGGCGACTGCTCTTCCACTGAGCTGCAACAATTTTATGTCAATTAATCTACCACTATATCCCACAATTAATGACTGCCCACTTGTAACACATAGTATATACACGCACTCATAGTCTGTATAGGCGCCAATGCTACAGTATTTGGCATGGTCTCCATATGGGCGACTTCTTTGGCTTCCCAATGCCTCCGGGCCATTCAGTGATCTCGGCGAGGCAATTTATAGCATCAAATATTAAAACAAGGCTGGGTCACAGTATATAATTTAGAAGGGGGCATTCTCCTATTACGAGTATGGGGGAAAACTGCGCGGGTAAGTGGTAGATTGAGAGAAAGGTTAATGGCGAAAGTGAACAAACAGAAGATAAGCCTCGTACATTTTATTTTCCGGTGGGACTAGCACTATATACCACTATATACCACTATATACCTAGAGCACTTCCCTCATCCCTCTCATATATATCCTATAGTTGATTTCTATCATCGGCAGTCAGGAAATTGTCAGTCGCAGCGCTAGATTGAGTCACAATTACCAGAACTGTAACTCTGTCGTCCCAACCAGTTTCACCCATCGATCGATCGATCCATTGGGTGTTGAAAAATTGAATGCGCCATACGATATGGGGACACGTTAATTCAATTGTCGCTCTGAAAATATTGAAAAACTGATTTGATACACTATACTACAAGCCATGTATTTTTAGAGGTAAATCATTTTCAATTATTTTTTTTACGATAGCATAAATATCATCGTTCATACATGTAAATATTAATATGAGTGATTCTTGGTGTATCCCTGACCATTCAGGGACACACCAAGAAACACTCATCATATTTATTAAACGTCTCCTATCAACTTCAGTCATGTAAATATTAGCTTACAGTAAAAAGCTTGAGATTTTCAGCACTACAGTAATATACGAGTTTGAAATAATAAGAAATTCCGGAGTGCTCTTGCCCAAATTATTAAATTTACAATGTTCAAGAACATTTCTAGCCTGTTCTCGTACCCACTTAAAGTGAAAAAATGCATACTTCAATATAGCTTCTAAAATGAATTGATTCACACTAAATTATTGATTTACTAAGTTTAATCAGAAAACTTGTTATTTTTCATTTACTGGTGATCAGTTACATTAGAAACCGATCCCTCACAATTAAGATTCCGTATTACATTTATTTAGGAAATATCGTATATATCGGTCTCTCTTCTACCTTATTAATTGTTTGGGTGTGTAGCTGTATACATGTAGCTAAACCCAATTTTTTGGTTGCAACTCGCCACGATGTGTCTAAGCAGGCAAACCCGTATACCTTGCATGCTTCGGAGTAATAGACAGTCAATAGAAGTGACTCTACGCAAAGTAAACTAGCTTTATTTCTGGTGGTAATTTCATCTCCGAGAAAAGGTGAACATAATCGACAGGTTCGGAGTAATGCGCCGGGGCTTCCTCTCTCTCCCCTCCCCGGGGGAACCATAATTCAGGACAGCTTCGCGCCTATATAACCCCGACAAGCGAGCACGTGCCCACGTGCAGAGAACGCCTGTACCAATACGTGCTCGGTTCGATCAGAGATAGGATATTGTCGAGAATTGCGAATTTAGGCCGGCTCTAGCTACATTTTTTCCTGCCTCTGTTCTTTTTTAATCATCTTATCCCTCGCCAACCAGTTACCACCCCCATACCACCTACACCCCTACAATGTTCCCTTTTGCTATGCATAACGCGCCCCCACCCACACCGTACAAACACCCCCACGTTTGTGTACATTTGTCGTTCTTTCTTCGACACATAGACACTTGGTAACTACCAAGTGTCGATGTGGCGCGTTGGGTTGAATAGGGGTGGACACGCAGCGCATACGGATCTTACTTGTATATGGATGCAGGCTAAATTGCGAGATTGTCACTTGTACTAGTTGGCCGCGAGTTGGCCTACTTGACGTTTAGGAATTACGGAATGGGGGTCACCAAATTGAGACATCCGGTCTGGAAACGCTTTGACAACAATAACTCAATTTTTTTCTCTCGTTTCATTTGATATGGTCGCGTTCATGTTCCAGTAGTGACCGGCTTATTCCATCCAGCATGTCGTCGCCGCCCTTAAATAATTATAATTGCGGAGCTCTGCATTTCTTAGACGGGATGTTTGTCTCGTTCGTCTGTTAACTAATACTGTTGACGCCCTGGCTGTGAGCAAGCTCGAATTTGACTAGTTATAAAAACTACTAGTATAAGCTCGCAACAATTCATTATCATACACCAACACATCTTTCGCCGTTGTTAAGGAGGCTTTTCAACGTATTCCTCTTAGATAATTTAAAAAAATACTATATATTTTTTTAAGCATAAATACTTCAAAACTATGAATTTTCAGTCAATTTCGATTATTTATTCGAACGACTTCTGATATCGAATGAATTTCACGAACTTCCATTGTAACTTCGATTAGCTTTCCAGACTTCGAATGGCTTTCAATATGAATCGGTCCACAATTTTTTTTTTTGTCGCTCTCTCATTTTTTTTTTTGCCATATGCGAGCGTGCAATTCGAAATTTGGGGATAAAAAATGACTCCAGCAGCGCCATCTACAGTAGAAAAACACCAATCGCCCTCCTTGCGCAGCATGTCCCCAAATAGATGCCGAACGAGATAGTGCGCCAGCCTCATCGTCACATGCCTAGGATGCGGCAAAAACTTTGATCGATGAGTCAGGCTGCAGACGTGAAAATGACACCCCCATCCCGCAATCCATACACACACACATACGAACTCCTACCAAACCACCCCCACCCCGTTCTCTGCCACCATCTCCCTCGTCACCCCTCCCTCCAGTCGCCAGCCGCGGATATCCAATCACGAGATGCCACGGATGACTGATGGTTTAAACAAGAAAAATACAGTGGGTGCGCATCAGGGGAAGAGTGTGAGAGAGCGAGACACGGGGCTAGGGGAGGCGGTGGGGGGGAGGGGAAGAAAGGGCTCTGAGGACCGAGACTGGAAAATAGGAGGGTATGTTAAGAAAGCTCTCTTCCTGTGCACGGCCGTAATGATCGATTTGAATATCACACCATCAGAATTAAATGTCCCCGCAAAAGATAAAATTTAAGTTTAATAAATAATTTATATTTCTGAAGATATTTGAATCGCATTTCTTTAACCAATTACCGCATAATGAACCGTGTATGATACATGAGGAACTTTGATTCTCAAATACTAACTGGAGCAAATTTTCAAAAACTGATCGCTGGCCGTATACCTGTAATCGCGCAATGTAATGGTCGTATCAACGAACTATTCCAGTGCGTTGAATCCCCTGGCGGACAAATAAAATTAATGTCATCAAGCAATTGTCATTACGAGTGATAATTTTTAATACGACGCCTCGCGCTTCAAAAATGTATTTGATTACATGTTTTTTTTTATAATTTTATTTTGTCTCTTTGTTAAAAAATTGTCTTATCGTTTGACGTTTGACCAATTTCCCAAGAACAAAGCATCATCTTATCATTTTTATTCTAGCGTTTGTAGAGCGTTCAGCTGCCATTGTTCATAAATTAGGCGATGTTCAAATTTCATTACACAGAGGTGCCCTGTTGACAGCAGTGGTGGTGTGGTTTACAAAGCCGGTGATCGCGGGTTTACTTCCCGGCAGAGGCCAACTTAATATTTCAGGCAATTATGAAGTTTTAAATTTTTTTCGTTATTACATTTTATTATGAAAATTGAAATGAGATCGTTGATGGGGAACTCTTAACGCACCTTACGAGAAGATTTGGGGGACGGGTGCGTCCGGCTAGACAACTGTATGGCGAGCGGCCTGTCATCTCTCGAGCATGGCGCTAAATCCGACATGCGAGTTCCCGCCACCGAAACCTATGCAACCCCACACGCTATCCGGACACCCACCCCTACACTGATGGCCCACTGCTCAAAGAATTGGACGGCTAGAATACAAATTGACATTAACTACATGCGCATGCGAGCAACACCATTGTCATTAAATGAATAGATTTCATTTCATCATTGTTTATTTTTTTTATAATTTACGTAATTTTAGTACTATACATTAATTTAAATGATCGTTTATTGATCAGCCAAGAAACAAATACACGAATGTTTCTTATCGTATCTTTCTGTTATTCAAAAAACAAATTCGTTCACAAAAACAAATTAAGAAACTATACGAATATCCGGCATAACGCAAAACAATTTTTCTCCAACCATGCACTATCGCCAACCTAACAAAGCATGATAAAAGCACATACAGCGTATGTTGCATATGTTTTTTTTATTATTATTTAAATCACCGTAGTGCCTAGTGCACTACAGGATTACTGCACCCTCGTGTCTCTATGGAGATATGTGAGGGGCAGG
>JAUJYS010004344.1:0-12077 GCA_033995665.1 Melogona broelemanni | reverse complement strand
TAGTGAATAACACTACAGGAGGTTATTGTACCCCTCGCGTCGCCGCGGCGATATATGAGGGGCACATTCCAGTACCACAGAATCGAATAAACGAAAGCCTGCGCCCGGAATCGAACCCGGGACCACCCGCTTAGTAGACTGTGCCCATAACCACTGAACCACGGGGGCCGCAGAGTTATAGAGCTACGGCGGCGGGGGGGAAGGAGGGTTTGCAAACTTATGACTCACGGTGTACAGTGAAGGCCTATCTGTAGACGCTGATGATCCTAGCGTGTGCATTCTCAAAAGCATAATTGATACGCGCAAAATAATAAAATCCCCGTCGCTACAGATAAAAAGTAATCATCCACAAAATAAACTGTCGGACCTCTATTTAATGGTCATGTACGCTACTGTGTACACACTGGGTATAAAGCCATATGTGGCTGGCATTACTAAAAACGATTTATTTTTATGGCCTTCGCGTCCCCGAATTGATAAAACACCTGCACCCGCCAGCACGTGACTGCTATCTCCGTTCCTATTGGTCGGCCTTGGTCACATGCTATTCTGTTATGGGGAATGAGGAAATGCCTCGGGTCCGTTTTCAGGGTCGCAGCGCATGTTTAAAAATATCGTTATATTCATCCATGTACTAGGGCTCTCTGTTCTCTATTTCTAATCTATTGTATACATGTATAGTGTACATGGATTCAATAATATTCAAAGGTATTTATAAACCTTTGGAGGAGTTGCTTTTCCGCATTACCGCCGTGTATGTAGTGATAGCCAAAGACAAATAAAAAGGGACAGCTAATTTGTAGCTAATGACAAACTAGTTAAAACGTGACGTTTAAACAGGCGGTAACAGTAGAAATGAAACAATTCAATTAACTGAAAACAAATTAACATATGTTTTAGAAACTGGAAATATCCGATCATTGATAAAATTTTAAAATAAATGTCAAAATTCAGCTGTTAAAAGATCAGTTTGCAATAATTTTGAATAATGATTCAATAATTCGGTGAAGGGCTCGATCTATTCATACTGAAAATGTAGCCAAATGAAATAAATAGATATATAAATTAAATAAACAATTCTGACCCAAATTCAGTTTTCAACCAAACATGTGATGGAATCAACAAGGACTAATCGATCATGACATTTGACCTTCCCGGCCTAGGGCATGTTCATTTAGCTATTAGGCATGATGCCGGCAGAATCTCGCACTAAAAGGTGAGGGAGAGCGGTGATAGAGAGCGCCACTAGCGCTACGTAGTGGCAGACATGGTTGAGGACAGAGAGAGAGAGAGAGCAGACGGAAGTCAGTCAACGGTGAAACTCATTTGCGCACGTGAGCACTAATTAGAAACTATTAGTTGTCCACACCGGACCCATTAACGTACCTCTCTCCTTCATCTCCTTCATCCAATCCTCCTCCCCCCACCCCCCAACTACCCATCCCTGTACCCTCCCTCCCCCTCTTCCCAATTCAATGATCATTTTTCTCTGGAATCGGCAGGCGACGTCTGTTCGGACTCCAGAATCTGTACCGTATATCGCGCTGCAAACGAGTCGAGTTTCTACAATTTATATTTGGTGAGAGATACAAGAAGAGCTATGTAAATGAAGAGGTGGCCTCTGCTATAGTAGGTCAGAGCGTTGGACCAATACACCTGTGATCGGATATATACTGTAATTGTAATTGTAATCGCGAGTTCAATACGGAATGGGAAAAAGCCTTTCTAGCAGTGCTTGCACAGTACCATGCCAGGTACACGTTGAAGATGCCTACCTAGGTATAAAGCATATAGGCTTTATTCCATTTCATTCCATTTCTAGGTAAGATAACCAGGTTGTTGAAATGAAAAAACTTCGATAGATTCCACAATACCAGTAGCATAAAAAAATTAATTCGCATAGAAGCAGAAACGAAAATGGAACAGTGAACGGTTTCGTATGACCGCCAGCATAGTTGCAAATGGAATATAGCCAAATCAAAGAGCTGCAAAGGTAGAAACGAAATATTAAAGTAAGTCGGATGCTCCTATGCATCAATGCTTAAAGATTTCAACCGATCACCCTGACCGTAACACCGACTTTGTCGCCTGGCGTCTCGCTACGGTCGCATTCGCTTCTTGTCCGCGAGAAGTCGCCCCGACTACCTGGTGCCCCTCCCCCTCCCCTATCGCTTCCAATCCTTTACCACCACCCGATGCTCTCTGGTGGAACCCGGCACGTGGCACGCATAACCGACATAATAGCTAACGACTCGTGCAATTATTTTTCGCTCGCTCTCTTTCACGTGCTCTTTTCACGTGCTCGTACGCGCGCGTGCACGGCGGCCAAATTTATCTCTATTTAAACGAATTTGGTCGATTAGCACTCTGTTATAGAGGCGCCAAATTCATCTGATTTACCTTTTTTCTTTCCTCTTTTCAACGCACATGCAGGAAATAGGTGGGGGTGGAACTGATCGTGTGTGCGCAGAACCGGAAGTGGGTCGATCCAAGTTTAACGAACGTCATTGTTCGAGCGTACAATGGGGCGAATGAACGAGTTGAAACTTTGAGTTATGAGGGAAGAGACTCAATAAAACTCAATAGATCAAAAAACTGTACAATGGAGGTGATCTATGGACTAGTCAGGAATGATCTGTGTCCGATCTGAATTGGAGGACAGCGCCTGCGATCTGAAGCCAATTGTGTCTTAATCTCAAGTACAATTAAAATATATTGAGCACGCTCAAGGAAATAGTCTGGCAACGAGGGTATAAAACGACGCAAAAACGCATGAAGGAACGAATTTTCCTTGCCCCAAAAATTAGGGAGGTATCGGCTGGGGTTCGAACCCGCGATCGCGTGCCTTGTATCAGATAATTCTCGCCGAGACCTCCAAGCTATAAGGTCATTCCTTGGCAGAACCAACAACGTGGACAAGCCCTAGCCACATCAGAAACAGTAAATTGAACCATGACCGGCCTAACACTCAATTTCCGGTTGAAATTATTATAGTCGAGTTTCAAAACTATTTTGCCAACGGTCCGCTCTCTCACCGCTAAATTGCTTTCGAAACCGTTCCCAATATTTTTTCCTTACACTCGATCATTTATTCGAAGAAGTCTTGCATGTTTTCAACAACCACCACCACCTTCAACATTTCAATTTCCTTCTGTATATATCGTGAACAACACCAATCTCGTTCATCATTTTTACACACTCACACAGAGTCAGACAGCAAAACCCATTCTCGTGCTATTCTTCCACGTGCAATACACATACAGGCGAGCCCAGTGCTACCGTGGCAAACACAGACGAAGCGCGTGAAGCACTCGCGTAACGTGGGGAAACAGGAAATCCATCGATTAGTGTGAAAAGCCAGCCCATTTGGGGGAGCAAGCAGCGCGCGCGGGCGAGAAATAGCTAAAGCAGTGTTACACAAACTTTCCCAAATGGAGCCACTTTATTATTATAACCAATTCCAATGGCGGAGACCCTTAGAGATTCAACCAATTTTAGTGGCCGAGCCCCATTTAATACAAGTTAATGGCGTTTTATTAGTTAAAAGAAAATGGGTCCGGCTTCGCCCTGGATAAATATGTTTTTCCTTAGAAATTGTTTTTTAAACAAATTAAATAGGGAATTGTTCTCAAAAAATATTATTCAAAAATTGGAATGATTCCCTTAATTAATGTATTTGGTGTCATGACATTTTTTAACGCACCCAACGACAATGTGAAGGAGCGTATAATGGTGAATCAGTCACGGACTGACAATCTAACAGAGTCTCAAATACAGAGCCTGTTAAAATAGGACAACTCCATCTTTTGTCCATAACTGGTCTTCGACCCCTCCATTGGCCCCCCTAAAAAGGGGCTGCTTGCGGGTATGTATTGTAATTGTAATTGTAATTGACATACGCACCAATTTCATTATTATATTATAGATATTATTTTTCAAGAGAGGCCGCGGTGCTCTAAGGTATCCGCGGAGCACAGTTTGGAAAACGAAGTACTAGAGAGAGCTGAGTTTTGTTGCGTGTGGCGGCATTTTGGAGAGAGGGGCTATATACTAAACCGAAGTGAGGTGGTGGTGGTGGGGGTATAGCGCGTGCGATGGGAACAAACGTGTCGGGGAAATGAATGGAGAGAGAGCATGCAGTGTGGGGTGGTGGGGGTGGTGTGGGTGCTGCTGCTGTCGCACTCAGAAATTGTGCGACGGCATTCGTTACAATGGAAATGCGGGCACTAAATTTCCATTCTCTCTCTCGTTCTCTCTCCTTCCTTGTAGATGGTGCAAAGAAGGCTTTTGCTGTGTGTGTGTGGCGTATGTGTGCATGTGAGGCGGTTAAAGGCAGAGTGGTGTAACTCCCTTTTTCGTGTTTTTTGAGTAAAGTGCACAACTGCAATATCAGTGTTAGGTAGGAACGGAATGGAAAAGTTCCGTTTCTAGGAACTGGTTCATTTTTTTAGGAACTTAGGAACGCCCAGGTTCCTTTTATTTTTTGAGGAACTGTAACGGAAACTGGTTCTTTTTCAAAAGGAACGAACCCAACACTGTGCAATCTACGCGTGTCAAACTATAGACTGAAATGGCAAACAAAGTCAAAACGTTTGCATACAGCAAAAAAAAAAATAATAAAATAAATAAATAAAATAAATAAATCGGTGTCTATGGAGGGATTATAATAAAAGGTCTCTTTTTCTCAGTTGGAGAAAAATGGAGTTGCACCACTACGGCTGTGTTGAGCGTGCGAGAAGGTTTTTCACAGCGACGGATTTTCTTGGGTTTGGCGCGGCGCAAAGCGAGAGAGCGAACGAGAGCGTAAAGTGCATCAGATAATATGGATTGCCAAGCGCTCTATAGAGGCAAATTTATGGACACCAAACTTGTGATGGCGAAAAATGGCGACAGAAGATGCTGTTAACGCGGACGGCGCGGGGCCCCTCCTACACCCCAACCAGCCAACCAAAGACGAATAAGCCACACGAATTCACGCCAACACGATCGCTGGTTGGCGGCGGCGGTGGCGGTGTAGTTTGGGCGTTTCTGGCGATTCCTAGGGGCCCTAGTACACTTGACACCCTCCACCTGACATCCCAAAGACGAAATGGGGTTTTCAATTGAAGTCGGTGGTGTAGTGGCGAGCGTTCTCGTCCACAATGCACGTGATCGCGTTTCGGTTCCCAGCCGATATCTCCAGAATTTTTCGGGCGAGAAAAAATCACACCTTCCTTCGGAATGACAGTAAAATGATCCCTGCCTAGGTCAGAAGCCTAGACTAGGAAATAAAAAGGATTGAAAGGACTCCGAAAATGATTACTGAAATATCAATCGAGTGCAGCGAGTTATTTCAGGAAACTGTCACTACTGCCGCTAAGCAAGCTGCTGCAGTGTTTTCCACTCAGACAAACGCGACGCCCGAAAACAATTTGTGAAAAGGGAAAATGCGAAAACAATTTGTAAACTAGTAATCCACACTCGTTACCCAAAATTATTGGCCGCCTTCAGCTATTTGGTTATGGTTGTTGGCGCGAGCAGCACGAAGCAGCTTCGCTCATAATTTCGTGTCGTCAGCTGCTAGACATTGCCTCTACTACTATCGCTAGACGCCGGCATAAACGTCTAACACCGTTATAATCCGCAGCCGGTTTACAACGTGTATCTCCCGGGTACAACATAGCATCCCATGAAAAAATTGTGCTGCTGATAAAAAATATTCACAGAATTTTGGAATTAACTGGACGCGACCCAAAAAAATTAAATAAAATAAAAATGAACAAAAAATAATTCTACTTGCATACGGTTTCGCTTTTGTTTCGCTACATTTTTACCCCGAAACAGGGAAACTTGTCTAAAAATCTAAATCTAGTTCGAATTTGTATTTTTGTACTTCTCGACGCATAAGTACTATTTGAGGTACTACTATTTAAAGCACTATTTGAGGCTTAAGTACTATATGAGGGGCAGCACCTTTTCACCCCAAACTCCGGGATCGAATAAAAGACAACCCGTGCCAGGAATCGAACCAGGTTAGTGTAGTACTCCCAGTCTCACAATCAACCGGGCTACAACGACCGCCTTAAAAAGAAAAACGATAAAAATAATGTTACGTGCACAATTTGGTGGGTGACGGTTGCACCACTTCGGCAAAACGAAACCAGCGTTGAGATCACCGTTAGAAAACAGCGAAAGAATTTTTCTAATTTCATCTCTCTCTTTCTCAGGTTACGAGGTTATTATACACGCCATTCGCACGTAGATGTGGTGTTAAGAGTGAACCGCCTCGGGTTTCTTTTCTTTCTTTTATTCCTCCCCCACCCCCACTTTCTTGTTCGCGTACCAGCGCGTGAATCATGTGAGCTGGTGGGGCGGTGGGGTGCGCGGGCAAAACGTAAAATGCCATCATCATTGCCCGACTCGAAATTAATATAATTCGCCCGTTACTCCTGCTTCGATTCGAATTAGCCGCGAGAGAGCAGACGCAATGCAGATCTACAGGGGTTGGACAAAATAATGAAAACAGATCTGTTTGTGCACCTTATGCGAGCGGTTTCTATTATTTTGTCCAAGCCCTGTATGACCCGGACAAAACGCACGCGCCAAATGCACGCGCGTGAGCCGGAGAGAGCGTACGCAGCGCCACCGCAACGCCAGGTGCGGCGCGCGTTCTACTTTTCTGGTGGCGGAAACGAGCGAATGAACGGGGAAAGGCCGCACGCGCCAGATTAAATGCGGTGGACAGCATGACGCTCCCGGCTGACACCGTACCGCGTCAACTAACTGAACCTCAATCACCTACCACGAACTATCCACAATACGACATCATCAGTACCTTGTGTCAGCTACATGTTCAAGATCATTTTAAATTTATTGCAACATGAATTGGCGCTCACATCGGCCGTTTAAATCAGGATTAAACTAACGGAAATATTTCATTATCAACAAGTTCAACCAGACGATTTTAACACTTAATTTCTAAATAAATAATTGATTAATTGAAGTAAAGGAATGCTCCTCCCTTTCAAAAATACACTATTGAGCTGTATAGGATATGATAAAAATACTAGAGGATATCGCAAAATTACCATAAAGTACTATAATCATTTTATCAACTCCTATGCAGTTCAATAGTGCATTTTTGTTGCATGACAGCAGACCGACCATCAATGATAGGGCATAGAGCCGGTGATGGCGTTTCTCTAGTGCGAACGAGGTATGTGGCGTCATCTATTGGCAGGAATGCGCATGGGCGCACGTGCCATAAATAAGGAACGCTAGTGGAAATGATGATGGCGCGGGAGATGAGGATGATGACGAGCACTCAGCGACGGACGGAAAAAGAGAAGCACGAGAACGACGACGGCCGCCAGACGGCGCGACGCGCGATAGACACACCAAACGACCTCGCATACTTATACAGACAGAAGCAGAGGTGGGAAACCAGACACGAACAAAATGAGTGAAAAAAAAGTCGACTATGGGGGAGTGAATTTGCGGTTGGGGAATCTCAATTTCTTTGGTTAAAACCGAAACTACAAGACCCCACACATAAATACTGATATAAGACATTGGAACATTATCCACAAAGCGCCAGCAACACCGGCAACAAAATAATTTTCTTGAAATATTTTTTTGTGTCGATGTACTATTTCATTTTTTATTATTAAAATTATTTTATTCTAAAACGCTTTGAAGGAAAAGACCTGTCTGATCACGACATGATATTAAATTTCGCAAATTAAAAATACTATCTTTATATTTTTAGTTAAACCAACTCTGTCGTCTTTGCCCTCAGTCTGTCTTGGACAAAGCACGTGTTTCTTGAGTTTACAAGACCTCAATTAAAATTTAAAAATAACTAATTAATCGAATTATAAATTATAAATACCACTACTACCACTGACGTTAATTTTGTATTAATAACAAAAAATAATACCGGTATTACATATAGTGAGCATGTACGAACATAAAGTACCACAATATGATGTAGAAAAAAGAAGAAAAACAAAACAATCTTCAAAATTGCTTTGTTTCTTATTTGGAAATTTTTTGAACATGCCACACTACACAACCATAATACGGACCCAAGAGATCGTTTTCTAAATTGATTCTACAGCAAATGGCATTGTTGTTGCTTCTGTTTGAAGAAAACAAATTGAAATATGGGCAGCTACAAACTGTCAAAGCCAGCAATCCATTTCCCCCCTTACATCGCCGACGCACCCCTTTTTCCCCAATTGAGGAAAATAAATGAAGGTTGTTTTTCAGCGAGAAAGAAAAAAAAGCACTTATCTCGAGTCGAGACAAGAATAGGTTAATCTTGAAAAGGTGCCCACATGTTGAGGTACTGGCAGAGGCGTGTCACAGAAAACTACAGGGGTTGGACAAAATAATAGAAACATATCTGTTTGAGTACCTTATTTGAGCTGTTTCTATTAATTTATCCAACCCCTGTAGCCAGCCTGCAATCTGAAAACTCAGGTTCATCGTGTGTGGTGGCTGGAATCTGTGTTGGCGAGGAAAATTAAAACTGGATAGTTTCTGAGGAACTTAGGAACGTCAATGTTTCTTTAAATTTTTGAGGAACTGTAACGGGAACGGGTTCCTTTTTTCATCGGAGGAACGGAAACTGGAACTGGTTATTTTTTATCGGTGGAACGGCAGCTGGGTTGATTCCATACAGGCCTGTATCCAGTCAAACAAACTGGAACTCCATTAACTGGGATTGTTTGTAGAGAGACAGGTCCCCAGCGATCTATTGTGTATGTCTTATTTCTTATAAATAGTCTCCCACCCACATACCAAGCCTACTTTCTCGTTTTCCAGAAGCAGCAGCGTTTTATTGACTACCAGAGACGTGTCGTTGTTCTTTCCTTACTCGGGATTATAATTTCGTTTCTTTTTTTCTTTTATTTTTTTTTTTGTCCTTTTTTTTTTTGGCAACCTTCTTTTTTTGAATCCGCTTATTTTTTCCTCGTTATGTTACTACCCTCGCATTCGGTCTTCTTTATTTTTCATCTCAGCTCCCTCTCTCCTTCACTGCGCAGTTGTTGTCTCATTCAATTTGAACTCTTGACTGACGTGAGCTTATCTTGTATCAACTGCATACATCCCACCCACCGCCACCCCACCATCATCATACCCCTTCCCCATCTTCTCAAATCTCCATCGTCACCTTTTCCCTCCTATCCCTCCTTCCCCCCCACCACCAACCTTAGCTCCTTGAGAAACTAATAGAGAACTTTTCTTTCAGTTTCATTAGAAAACCTGGAGTTTCCTCTTTCTTTCACTGTGTATTATTTCCTTTTTTTTTCTTTCTCCATCGAAAGAACTGTCTTGTTCATGCTAATGGCAACCGATACAAACTCGGAGGTAATAACAATGCTGTCCTCTACCGTTTACCATCCTCTTCCACCCCCCATTGTCATTCGCTTGACATATTGCCGGAGCTCAGTCTCTTTCTCTTATCGGTGTTACTGCGATCGCATCTCCGAAACGAAAACCGCACCATCACAGATCATTCGCGAACACGGCATAAAACCACCGAAAAAACGAAAATTTCCTTTTCATTTCGTTTTGAGAATATCTCATGTTGGCTATATAACCAATTTCAATCAGCAACGAAGAAACTCAATCACTGATAATAATTCGCGACACCCCGGTGAAATTCCTTCCTCTTCTGAATTGCTCGATTTTATTAAACGTTGATTTCAAGCTACAAAAACTAATAATACAGCACGACGGGTATTTTCTTATAAACATTTCGATGATTAAAGCTTTTTTTTTGTCAATCTATGATCATCATCACTGAAGTGAATATCACTACAGGAATTCTAAGCCCCTCTAATCGCCTCCAAAGAAAAGATTATGGAGGGGCACATAGGACTACACGAAATTATGTACACCAAGTACTATATGTCCCTCAGACATTGCAAATCATAACGAAGCATTAACCATATAGCACTAGATGATCGCCACATTTTCGCATATAGGGAATCGAACTCGGGATCACGTCGCACTACAAATCGGCGACTAAACAAACTGAGCTGTTCAGGGTCGTCAATTTATTTCGTTTTCGTAAAAATTCCATAACTTCTACGTCGTAAAAATTCTATATCATTCTACTTTGTTTATAAAATATTTGTAAATAAACCGATAACAATTTAGAACATTAATCCGAACATTAAACCGAAAACATTAATAACAATTTAGTGAACCTAAGTTTGATTAAATAGATTGCGCAGATCATATGAGATTTAAATGGGGTGTTGCAACTGGGGTGTAAAGGACAATTATCGATTGACTATTTGTCATGATTAATAGCAAGCCAACTATCGCCATTAGCTTGAGAATCGTAGAAACGGGCACTAGTCGATCCGACAATCATGATTAATGCTCGCCAAAGCTAGTCAAGCTTTCGCCAAATCGCAGACATTTTCTCTCACGCTTACAAATTCTGCCGCGGTACCTAGCGCAAATCCCCCCTGCCTCCACCTCCCCCCTCCCACACACATCCGTCTCTATCCCCATCGAAACAGCCCCCTCCCCTCTAAACAGGCCCTCACTCACTCCTCGCCTTTCTCTTACGCGCTGCCGTTCGTAATTAATGACATTAGCTTCGCCCCGCCGGTATTCGGCGTGTCCCCAACTCAATTTGACGGGGTGGCAATCACACAATACGGGGAGGCAGCGCGGCGAAGCTAACACTAATTTCATCAGGGGCAGCGACAAGGACCACCCAACAACGATAACTGTGCTTTTCTATACTACACAGCCATTTTTAGTATTATTATTATTTTTACTAGTATTTATTCGCGCCCACAATCGCAAATGACAAAACGGAAGTAAAGTTAGGTTAGGTCACCAAAGCCAAATCACATAGATACGGTGTTCGACTGCCAGATAGTGTTTCCACCAGTGTGACCAAGTATCTTGCCAGGTATAGCACACTACTACCCTGGATTTTATGCAGAGCCTATTATTAGAAATACAGCGGTTTTTTTGAAAATATATTTGCCTTTTGACAAACTATCTGATTTTTAAAAGAAATGTGAAAATACAATATCTAAAAATTGAATAAACTATTCGTAGTAATTAATGTCTTCCTTATTATCCTCTTAATCCTAGTACAATTAATTAGTAACAACAATTTATTAAATTTTTCGATATTTAATTTTCACATTTCTTTTAAAAAGCAGCCTATTAGCCAAAATGCAAATACATATATTTAAAAGAACCGCTGTATTTCGCATCATTAAGTATCTTCGAGGATACAAGCTCAAAAACAAACACACTTAATTTTTGTACTTGAAATAGAAGGATTTAAAAGCGATAACTATAAAGTATTTCAGCAATATATTATTTCGGTCCACTTCTGCAATCGTTAATGTTTTAAATATTCTGCCCCAGACGTTGTATTCCATTATTTTAAATAACTTGTCAGCGTCCTGCAAAATGAATTTCTAACTACAATTACCACACAATAAGCGGTTTGAGAAATTAAATGCGTGGCGAAAATGTGGTAACCGTCGCCTTAAGCTCCGCGCAAAGCGGCAGAAAAATCCCACGTGCCAAAAAAAAAAATAGAAATCTCGCACGAGCGCCCACAAACGTGATCTGCGAATTCCGTTTCCCGACCGCGAACGTGAAGCAGGTTGCGACTTTGAGAGGCGATACGATCGTTAATAAAATTGAAGAAATCCTCGAAAATATGTTCCCCCTCTGGTGCAGGCAAAACGATTTCCTGACAGTCGTTTCACACGGCGGCAGTCGCAGCCGATAAGATATAACAATTATTGCTAGCAACTACATGTGGGGAAATGATATCGACAAGAGATATTATTATTTCCCGTTTTCTCCCTCAACGCATTATGCGATTTAAACCGAAGAAATTCGTCGCCATCCAGAGTCCAACATCATCTGATGAAGCCGACAATGAACAGGGGGGAGAACATGGAAGTGGGAGGGGATGGATTTTTTGAAAACCTATTCTGAGGGATCAAAACCCTGGTTGCAGACATTTTTAAGCATATAGGAGGATGGAAAATCTTTCAAACTACATCCTCTGAAAATTTGGAGACATTTGGTCAACTATT
>JAUJYS010004343.1:0-12082 GCA_033995665.1 Melogona broelemanni | reverse complement strand
TGTTCAACGATAAAATTAAAAAGTTATCCAAGAAGTTGCTGTTTCCTGTTTTCTCTGGTCGAAAACATTCTCTTCCTTCAATCGATTAATCTCCAACGGCTCCTACATCAATCCTCAAAATGGTATGAATGATGTTCCAAAAAATAATGTCGGGTCGGCCGAAATTGGTATGGATGTATCCAATTACGGATACTATCCATCGGCTAATATTTGAAAAACCAAAATCTTGTTAAAGAAGATTTCTAAAATAAAATAAAAATCTTGTACAGCAAATTAACACACTTATGTCATGGAGAAAAACACACTTTGAATAGTAAAAGTGCAGCACCCACATAATATTTGATTTTCATAAATAACTCACGACACACCAAATGCATAGATATAAGTTATGCCTTAAATATATGTTCAAGAAATTTAACAATCACATCACTTTATTCGTCCCTTGTCGATATGGTCTAACAGTTCATCTGTGCCATTACGTTATTCAAAAACATCACACATCACCGTAAACTTGAGCCGAGATAAACCACACGTAGATAAAGTGTGAAAAAACTTTTCTATAAATTGCTTCGTCAGGCGATTAAACCTTGGTAATAAATCGCGCACAAACAATGATTAGATATTATGCAACACACGCAGATGAGATTGAAAGACGATTAAAAACACAAAAATGGAACATCGATAATTTTACATAAAACTTTGAACACCCATGAAACATTTGAAATTAAATAGAGGTTAGGAAAAGAAAACTATGATCGGAACAAAAGTTTTTGTTGAGATGACTTACATATACTGTATGTGCGAGTTTCAAAATATTGATGAAGTGAAATTGTTCTAACTTCAATCTTTTTTCAATAATTTTTTCATTTTTTAAAATTTTGATTAGTTTAATCAACAAAATTCTATGAACATAAGTAAACAACGTTCAATTGATAACCATTTTTACATCTATCTATAATGAACACACAACAAATTGTTTTAACTGATAGCTGCCTCTGCACGACTGCAGGCTCTATAAAATATATCACATTTACAATTTCAAATTCCCCGGTGAACTAGATCGATGGAACCAATAGTAATCACAGCGCCACTACGATGGCTTAAAAGAAAACGCCCGGTTGAAGATTATGATCCAGACCAATAACGGGCGATCGCAATATCCTCCCAAGACCAGAGCTCAAAAGTACCAAATATCATGAACGATTGGGCGAGATTCTAATCCGGTCGATCAACGACTGGAATTAATGAGCATTTTTTCAATTAATAAAATTTATATATCACATAACCGATGCAAGTCAACTGAAAGCGAATGTGAACTCGGAATTTTTTAAACGACATGTTTTGAATGTACGCCCAGAAATGAATTGAAATGTTGTTGTCATGCCTGTTGCGATTCAGCAATAGATTCTGTTGACTGGAGCCATTCTGAGAATTGCAAAATAATTGTAAAAGCATTACAATTTAAAAAAAAATGTGAATTCAAATCTCAAAGAATTTCATGTCACCATACTTGACATAATTTCAAATTCACATTTAAAAAATGTTACTTATTCCACATGAAATAAATTGATTTGATGAAAAGAAAATATAAATCGGAGCATTTTCCCCCCTAAAAAACCAAACTATTCAGAGGGACTCGGGAGGATATCGCTACATTCATGCCGACGGAAGATTACTCTTGCAATAGCAGTAAGTCTTCAACACCGTCTGTCGCTTCTCGATACAGTCGGGTTGATTCCCGTACCGATTCATGCGGCTGATCCCCGGCACCACCTGCACCACGCCGCTCCGTTCTTCCGTCATGAGCACCATGGCCTCGAACAATCCCTCGCTGGGCGACACCAGCACCGTAATCCGCAGCTTGAAATCGCCGGCCGTGCCGCCGAGAAAATCCTGCGGCTGCGGCAACGGCTGTTCCTTCTTGCCCCGCCGCAGGTCGATATCGTGCGGCAGCAAGATGACGGCCCCGGCGATCCGCTTGAGCGATAACACGGCACACAGCGAGCGATGGTTCTCCGTGTAATTGTTGATGGCCTGCACGATGGCCAGACCGGCCTCTCGGACCCGCGCGTCGTCCGTGCTCACCGACATCTCCTTATCGCAGGCGCAGTACTGGAACGGAATACCCGCCTCCGGACAAGTCCTTCCGGCCGAGATGGTGCCCAACAGGCTGGTGCCAAAGTGGGGCACTGACAGATCACCAATAGCTACCTTCTCACTAGAGGGCGCGGTGGTCTCGTTCGATGATTCGGACGGCCACTCCAGATTAGCGCTGGTGGCCTGCAGCGTGGTCCAGTGTAGGTCGAACACATTGGTGAGCCGCTTGCCGTTGTTACGCAGATTAGCCGCCAGGTGGGGATGCGCACGCTGCACCCGCTCGGGCAGGAGCACAGCGCCGAAAGGCCGACGTTTCTCCATGCGACCGACCGGCGTCTCGAGGATGCTACTCATGCGGTTACCGTGGTCTCCCATCATGACGAACAACGTGTCGTCCAGCAACCGGTCGTCTCGGATCCGCGTCAGAAAGGCGGCAAAGTCTTGATCGGTGGCCCCCACCTGGTTCATGAAATCGTGGCTGATCTCGGTGAACACGGCGAAGGCGAAGTAAGGCACTTTGGCGGCGTGGTACACGCGCATGAAGTTCTCCAGGTAGTCCAGCTGGATGAGGTGCTTGGGTCTGGCGCCGAAGCACAGGTTCGAGCTTAGGTAGTGAGTGTTGTGCGACTCGAGGGCCAACCAGAAGGGCCGCAGGTAGTGGTGGGTGGGTGGCCGCACGAAGCCGTCGGCGAAATAGTTGAAAATGGAGTAGGTGGTGATGTCTTCGGCCAGGAGAGTGGCGTAGCCGCGACGCCGAGCCAGCTCGCGGAACAGCAGCGGCGACTCGTCGTAGGGACCGTGCGGGTCGAACATGAACTTGCCGGCGGCACCGTTCTGCTGGATGAGCTCGGGGTACAGCATGACCTGCCGGCCGGAGAGCAGGCCCACCAGGTTCGGGTAGGTGTTGTCGCCGACCGTGGTGAAGCCGCGTAGCACCGTGGCGCCTAGCTCGCGGGTCAGCAGCGAGTAGGTTTTGGGGAGCTGGCGCACGAAATTCGAGTGCGACATGGAGTCGACGATGAGGAAGACCACGTTGAGTCGGCCGTCGGAAGCCCCGCCCATCTCCACCGTCTCCGTCCAATTGCGTTTGGCGAAAACGCGCGCGTGCAGGTAGGAGTAGACGGTAACCCCCATGAAGTTGCGGCAGTCCACGTTGATGAACTCGGCCGAGGCGGGCAAAGCCACGCCCTCCGGCGGTAGGGCCACGGCCTCGCCGTAGGCCACGTGATCGTCGTCGCCGTCGGTGCGTACCAGAGGCCGGTAGTCGCAGGTGAGGGAGGAGGCGGAGGCGTCATAGCCGGCTTCGAGTAGGGCGGAACGGTTGAAGCGGAGGGTGCCGGCGACGTCGACCAGGGTTAGCAGGTGGAATCGTTGCTTGCACTGGATGGGGTTGGCGTCGGCGATGTGGGGCAGCACGGACGGATCGAAGGGGTTGAGGTTGGCGAATTGGCAGCTCTGGTCCTGGTCGAGCAGCTCTTCCTTCTCATAGTCGTAGCCGTATTCGGGTGGTGGCCAGCTGTAGGTGGAACGGAGGGGGACGTGGACGTGAAGCAGATAACCTAGGTGGCGCCACCGGCAATAGAAATGAAGTGAAAAGAGAATCGAGAAAAAAAAAATATTTATGAGAAATGACGAATTATGTACAGCATTAACTATTGCAATACATGCGATTATTCATGCGTTTGCTGAAGAAATTTGAAAAAATTATAAAAAAATTGTGTACGATGACGATTTTAAATATAAGATGTAAGATAATGATTACATTAAATGTCACGGAATCACCGAAAGCATGATAGATGCGCATGTCGACTGAGCAACTCGTACAACAGTAGGCGGAAAAAGGTGAACTGTAATATTTACCGAGTAACAAAAAAGTCAGAATCCCGTAAGAGAATAAACTGAGTCTTGATCTTTTGTAATTCATCACTCGGATATGACGTCCACGCAGTTCGTGCCACCGAGCACTTTCCAGGATTCCTATAGAAGAAAGAAAAATTCAGAAATTCAATGATAAAGATAACGACGAAAGAAATTTTAATCACAATGTTTTTGCCAACGTATTGCGCCGAAAAGATTTTTGTGCAGTGGTACAACAGTTGTTCCTGGAAACAATAGGATAAATCTACAATATCATAAATAAAACAATACAAAGAACGATGTTCTGTCATAGCCAAGGGGGTACCAACTAGTCGTTGGTGACCTTGATTATATTACACGTGCATACTCTAATTTAAATATATATTCATTGAATTTAATTTTTATAATTTCAAGAATTGAATTTTCATAAATCAGTAAAGCCTTTTTATTAAACTAATTAAATTTTCGTAAATCAATGTGAATAATGTATTTTATTGAACAAATTGAATTTTCATAAATCTATGTAAATAATGCATTTTTAATTCAAAAATTGAATCTTCGTAAACTAATTTCAATAATGATTTTTTATTAAAATAATTTAATTTTCGTAAATCGATGTCAGTTTATATACCTAAGTACATGTACAGTCTGTCTCACGTTCAATAACCAAACATCTGAACTAGAAAAACTCCCAACTCTTTTGCTGACATTTAGTCATCAGCATACTTAGCCTAATTGTTTCCGTAACTAATTAAAACGTATTGACTTATTATGAGTCAGTATGAGATTACATTATAGAGGTACGTAAATATTGAATACAATAGGAAGTATTATTTGCCGATACGCATGAACATGACTAAGGCGGGACAATTATGAGATCCCAGAAAATATTAACGAATGTTGTTGCAACGCGAATGACGTACTCGTAGCCTCCGGTGAGAAAGATGCCCGATGTTGCCATCAATTAAGTAATTACTGTAATTGCAGTCAGGACATTTGCCAGGATAGGCATTGGCATCGACGATTTTTGCCGATGGAAAAACGCCAACTGTCTCGGCCGGATAATTTAGTACGTGCACCCTGGTGAAAGAACACGTGTTTGAATGAATGAATGAATGAATGAAGCTATACACGTATTTTACAGGGCTCTCCCTCACACAATCGATTTGGTTTCAAAGTAATACTACTGTGCCAGGCTTTGCACACAATCGCCGTTCTTTGCCAGCTCGAACCAGCAGGTGTTTCATTTATTTTTCATTTCGAGGTCGTCATGATTTCTCGCCGCCTGTTGGCCTCGTTCTTAGAATTTGGCGAAGACTTCTACAAGCAGTGGTGAATAAAAGGTGGTGTCCAACGTCATTTTCGGGTTTTTTTTCGACGTTTGCAGTTCCTAATCTGAGTAAAAAGTAACGTCGCAGTTTCATTGTAAAATTTTGTTTTATTCCCGCGGATTTGCAGTGAATTACTTCGGCTATTTTACTGCTAAACAGCGCGATTAACCATGTCACCAGACACGCCACAACGAAGGTGCAAAATTGCTTATTGTCTGCTGTAACTAAATTATTGTCCAACGAAACGTAAAATTGAAAGTCATTTTGAAAAAAAAAATAATAATAAATCAATTGTCATCAAGATGTGGGCGAAAAGGATGTTAGAAGATATAGACGTAGAAGTTATATTCGATTGATCGAGTTAACTTAATTGATTAAGTTTCTTGATTGATAAGAGCTAGTTTGATTGATCGAGTTTATCGATTGACGCACGATAGGTCTAGTTTTCGTAGAATATTTGTGTCTAATCCTGTTTCTCGAACAGATTGAACCGATCGCTACAGAAAATTCTGTACCCCTTGACAATATGTAAAGTGCACATTTTCACCAGTACCGGGGATCGAATAACAGAGAGCCCGCGCCAGGAATCGCATTCGGCACCGCCGCATCGCAACCGGTTACAATACCAACTGGGTTAGGGTAAATATCACCATTTCGCAATTTACAACCGTCAGAAAGACATTTGCCGTCAGTGACTCTGGTGGCGATACCGTTTCGTGGGGGTCAACAACTGACCAGAGCACCTGGCAATTTGGGCGTCATTTATACGAGTCATCGGCGGTACTACCCGCTACTAATTCCGGCTAGCGGGGGAATCGTAAACCACGCTATAAAGTCTGTCCATCAGACTGGCGGGAATTTACCTCGGCGCTCTCTTAGTGATTCATTAGCGAAAAGTGAGCATTAAATAGTTAAGTAGCGAGAGCGATACGCACAGCCAAGGAAATAGCGGAATTTCCCGTATTACTGATCCGAGGAAAAGCTATAACGGCCGGGCACTATCCAGGCAATCACGCATTGCATTACGCACCCTTACAAAAATGCACTATTGAACCGTATACGATTTGGTGAAATTATTATAGAATATTGTATTGATCCTATACGGTATATGTATAATAATAACCAAATCGAAAACAGCTCAATAGTGCATTTTTGTAAGGGCATTGCTGCCAACTGGCGTAGGCAAAATAGCAGTGCACAAAGGGTGTTACAAAAAACATTATAAATACTCCTAATGAGTATTTTTAAATTGCAACTGTTTCTCTTTTTTTGACTTTCCAATCTGTATTAATACCACCACAATTTTTCTCGTAATTAGGCACATTATGTGCACCTGAAATTTCCCAACTTGAAATTAACCATTTACTTGATTTCCAGCTCCCTGCAAGGTGAATTACACTATTAGCTAATACAGAAACACAGCGGTACTCTGTTGGTTAACGCATTAGAGATAACGTAATTCGGCACCATTTTCTAATTACAAAGCTAGCCACAGCCGACAAAATAGGCTAACCACTACTGTGGAATTGAAAATGAACAAAAAGGAGGTTGTCTTCATTCGCAACCGCGGCAATATTATTTCCCCAGTGCCAGCCCCAAAGCAAGCAAATCTGCGGCCATTTTCTCGTACGCGGCGTCGCATTAAAAATCTGAAAGAAGCTCTGTGACGTCAGATTATTTATGGATAACTATTTATCCTGTCGTTTATTAGCTGCACGTGCAATGCGATAGGACTGTTACGGTGGTTTCCGAATTGGGTCGTCTAAACATCGCCGAATTGTTATTTTAAAAATGACGATGATCATAAAATTCTCGAAAACTGCCGGCAGAATTATTTTTTAAAATTCTTCTTTATAAAATTATTTTTAAGATATAAATTTAGGGATTTATAGTAGCCATCTTGATTGGTCTAGTCGGATCAGGCGAATAATGTCAACGATCTAATTGATAGTGAAGGTCAACGACGAATCTGCCGTTGGTTCGGTCGTGGTGGCCCAGTGCGCCTCCATGCAAAAACGCGCCGCTCTTTTAATGAGCTCCAAACGTGAGCAGACGCGCGTGGAAAACGCTCAGCGGTTGTCGGGGACGTCACAACCCCGGCGAAGGCAATTTGCATTCGAATCCAATTAGAATAATTTTAATTGGTGAGCGAGCTAGAAGAATGAGACGTTACCACTGCTCGACGACGACGACGACGAGCAACGTGCGCTGCCTACGCGAAAATTTGCGATAAGGAACGCAGGGAGAAGGGGTGGGTTGGGTGAGATTGGACGTTAAATGGCGAAAAGGGTTTGGGTGTGTGTCGTGGAGAACAGTGGCTAATAGAAAAAAAATGTTTGGAAAAAGAAATAGTGATTGAACATGAACCAGGCTATAATATATGATAACAACAGGAAGTAATATCACACACCCACTGCTAATTAGTAGCAATAAAAGTGCAAATTGATTGAAACGTACAAAAAAGTTGCGCTTGACGTCCAAGGAATATCCGTTATTTTGCTAAAAAATCATCCTATTTAATAAAACAAGAGTTTCCGCTATTTTGTGTGCACAAAATCCAGAATGCGCATCTGCAACGCCTCTGTGACGCAAAATCCATGCTGTGACGTCATGATAGTAGCAATGTTCGAATGAAGCCTGCGAAAGTGCTGCATTTCCATCTAACAGGCTTAGTAGTGCTAGTATTATATTAAAAGACAGAGCTCTCCACAGTGCCATCTAGCGAGCAACTATGTAACCGTGATAATAATAAATAAACTTTCGATTTTTTAAATGCCTGATACTGTGGCAATTTAATTTATCAGTTGTGCAGCTTTAATAAAGTTAAGTTACAGTATCAATAAAGTTTTAGTTTTAGTTTAAATACGACTACAGTCGCAGTTAACTGTAACTGATGAATAATTACCGCACTATGAGGCATTTATATCACTGAATATGTATTTGTTATTAACTGGTCATTCATCTTGGCGTGCTCATCATGCACCTTTTCAAATCTGTAACCAGGTCGGCTAACTTTTGGTGTGCGTTGAAAGACTCGGTCGTTCAGCGACTACATACCACCTTTAGCCTACTACAGCCTTGCAGCAATGCAAAAACGCTCTGATACGATTTGTTTTATCTATTCACCAGTAAGTAGGTGACGAACGATATCACTAAATTTATCGCGCGACACTAACGCCAGCTGGCGGCTGTAAATATCGCTACATATTGATGAAATCGAAAGTCTCTGTGTTTGTAAGAAGCTAACGATCCCTGGAAATGTCATGTTCTCAAGCTACTATCCATGTATAAAGAGATACTGTCATATATATTTTCGCAACTGTAAACAAATAGGCTTTTCTTTTAATGCGCTTATACCTCAAACTAATTTGAATTAATTCCAATTGGCTTTGCGACTAGTTCAATGCCTTGAGTCTAATTTGATGTAGCCAATCAGGATACGGCTCGATCAGTCAGAACGGAGCATACTATTCCGCTTCCTCTAAGACAATGATAAATTTTTTTTAACGTGCTGTTTATGTTTTCCGTTCAATCTCTATAGAATAACAGCCTCAAAAGGATACGATACAATCGAGATTGGGGTGATTTATAATTTGTTTAACCTTCTCAGCTGGGATGTTTTTATTGGCAATAAAATAGAGAAGGCCACGTGTATGCAACCATGTGGATCAATATGAGCTCTACCATGTTTTCGAACTAATTTCCTGATGGGGGAAAGACATCATTAATTGGCGTTCATGCAACCTCAATCGGCATGTTTGGGTGCATGGGGGTCTCAAAGTAACCGCAAGATGGGAAAGACGCGCGGTGGTCACGAAAGAGCTGGGTATAGAAATCCCATTTCCAGATTGTCGTCAAAACAGATTGGCGATTGCGCTTTGAAAAATGTCTTCGAGGCATGACATCATACTCGTAGTATGGCGACCCGATAGGCTTTTAGGGCTGCTCGGAAAAGTATGACCCAAAATAAATCCCTTCGTTTTGAAATCTAGTCCGCCTGATGAATTCAGGAAACATTATAATATTATTGTACTTATACGAACCCTTCGAGGTCAAATTGGTTGACTGGGCAACTTTTGGTGTGGCAGATTTCGGTTTCGATTCCCTACCCTGGAGCTCTCGTTTATTTTATATTTTTTATTCCTTGAGTGAGTGTCACTACAGGATATTCAATATACTTCGTGGCGCTATGGAAATGTATGAGGGGCACATTTCCATAAAGAACCCAATACCACCCGCACCGCAGTCGGTTTCAATACCGACTGGGCTAGACAGTCGTACAAGCACTTGATATAACAATTATAAAAAAAGTTCAAAATAATTTAAACAACGTCCATTTTGTGCCGCCTGCACCAGGATATATTTATCAAAATCACAATTTTTGTATTTTGGGAATATGACAGAACTTTTCGTCCGCGCCTCGCAGCAGAGCAAAAACCATCGTCGTTTCATCCACTGTATACATACACGTGTATAGCGCAATGAGTAAATAGTGTGTCGCTCCCGGTCGCTTCTTTCCCATTCGCTCGAGAGAAGATAGAAAGATATATAGAGATACATAGATATTGGATTTTTATGGCTAATATATCAAAAGCCAGGGATTGAATTGAAATTGCCACTGCGAATCAACTTAAAAACAAACAAGCATGGAGACAGACCTAGACTTTGGGGGAGGCAAAATATATATACAAGGGACTAAGGAGACTTTTTTAGGAGTTACGTGGTGCTTTGAGTACAGTAGAAAGTTCTGACAGACTGGCTCAAATCGTTATAGTAGGGAGAGATGGGGAATTGGAGAGAAAAAAATGCGAGGACGAATATTTTTTTATCGAAATAGTCGGATGCCGTAGAATCGTATGATAAGGAAAGCCAGCATCATAAATCCTCTGGAGATCCTACGGGCAATGACGTGCACCTAGACAAAACACGAACAATTCAGCCAAATGAAACATTTACCGGTACGGCAACTGGTATCGTCTATGTTCGGTATAAGAGTCAGCGGTTCGCTATAGAAACTGCTGCAACTTTAACGCATTTTTATAGACATTTTAGAAACGAATACAGTTTTTAATTTTTTAAATAGAAAACTTTAGAAATAGCATTTTTTATTAGTTTTCTATTAACTTCAAAATTTACCGGTAACGAAAAAGTCATTTTACAAGATGCTAGTAGGAAAGTAGGGAATTTCGAAGTTCGCATTCCAGCAATAAGTTTTATATTAATTTTTTTAATTGAATCAGTATTGTTTTCATTTTTTCTTATAGATCAGAAATTACTAATACAGAAAGATACATTTTCTGCTTTAAAAAAATGAAGAAGATACGAACCATGAAAAACAAGTTGATTTTTAAATAACACAAAGAAACGATATTTAATGAAATACGTGAGTTTACAAAATACTCCTACATTGCCATTTGTGATTTGCGATGACATAAGTCTCACTCAAATATCAGTCAGTCAGGCTCAATCCATTATTCATTTTTATTTCTACGTCGAAGTACGTTCACTGAAAGCAATGTCACCTTGTTATCGTTTAATGAGAACAGGAAATTTGAAATCTTGTATAAGTCGGACGGCTATCCGTTTCTAAGCGATTCTAGAAATCATTTTAAGAATTAAACAACATGTTTGTCTCCTAGAAGCCAGACCTCTTGTCAAATTCAAACAAGTTGGTAGGATACGGAAAATTGACCATCTCATACATTGTTTTTCTATTATGTGAGCCCGAAAAATAAAAATAATTGGACAGTCCTTTCGAATCTGATACACGTGCTAGATACTAAGGTAATACACGCAATGCAGCATTTGCGAGTTCATGTGTACATTCTGTAACTGGCAGCATTATTGTATACGTCATTGTATCAAAACTCTATTTTTAAGGTTTTACGTTTTAAGCTTTTATAATGTAAATATTCGAGCCAAATAGTTTTGTTTGTATGCAAATCAAATAACTCAATGCATTAAATAAGCCGGCTGTTAAAAGACGAAAATGAAAGAATAAAACTTTCTTCGGGCGATTTTGTTACTTAAGCCAGGAGCATTTATAATTTAAGGCAATTGAAGAAAAATAACAGCAGCACGTATCCAATTAATTCAGAGAGCACTTTCGAGCTTTCGAGGAAAACAAATAATTTAAAAATGAATGTTGTAAAACGAAAGTTGAATTTTCTCGTTATTACGCGTAATTACGTTATTTCGTTCAACTTTCGTTTTACAATCTTCATTTTAAACTTCGATGAACACTTTATCCCGTTCATTGTAGGATGTATATTCTACATTGACATTGATTTTACGAAGTAGGTTATTTCATAAACTGGTCACTTGACCCCCGCCATAGGCCCCCCATCCGGGGCTGCTCGCGGGTACAAATTGTAATTGTAATAAACGACTGCTTAATTTCGCCGGGAATCGAACCCGGAACCGTCGGCTTCGTAGGATGTTGCCATACCCACTGAGCCATTGGTACGTACAAATTACGTAATCGGTACGTACGAAATAAAGTTAACGTTCAATCATACATCGCCGCAGCGACACGAGAGCGTATAAAAAAATCATGACTGGTGCATTACTATCTTTCACACCATCTTTATTTTTTCTGTAATCCTTTGAGCGCCTTTCGTTTGATTGTGAAAAAAAATGCTGCCAGATCTTAACCATTTTTTCTTTTAAATAGTGGCAAGTGTGAGTGAAATTCGTTAGGAGTGAAAGTAAAGCCGTGGGACTCATGCCAGTATGTTGTCAAGTTCACGTTAATGATGCCTATCTAATGGCGGAGTGCACCAGAAATCGGCTATGTG
>JAUJYS010004342.1:0-12082 GCA_033995665.1 Melogona broelemanni | reverse complement strand
ATCATTTATACTTTAATTTCCCCCTATGGAATTCTCATAATTCCCGCTCTGAATTTGCAACAATTACATACCGGTAGATTTACACTTCTCATATTGGAACGGAAAAATAAATAATTTGCTTTCCATGATTACTCCCAAATTCTACGGGGGTAATTACCGATAGCTAATGCGTTTTCCCCGAAAGGACATCGTTTAACAAAAAATTAATTGGTGTTATGGAAAATGCTCCAAGGCGCGCTGGCAAATATTGCATATAAAATCCATTGCCTGACATGTGTTTACGCTTCAGATTTGATGCAGACGTCTGCCCTAGGTTATGTAATTTCATTCGGGTACACAATAAACAAAATTGGACAGTTCCCCGTAGGGCCCACCCACTATTTCATTGACGTTGAATAACAACCAGATGCATCCGATGGCAATTTCCTATTAAGATACATATTTTGTTATCCTACTGAGGCCACCGTCCTCTTTGTAAGGAACATCGTAAGATAATTCACATCGATCCAACACTCTCACGTGTTTCTCTTGACGCTCCCCGCGTCGATCGTAATCAAATTAGGGTTATTCGAATTATTTGATGGCGGCATTTCATTCCAAATTCAAGGTTTTAGTGCTGGTGAAGTGCGTATTGAAGGACACTCGAACTCGGGAAGATATGACCTCGGAATTCGATTCCCTCGTTTGAACCGAATTCGTAAACAAATCGTGCAGGAGAGAGTGATTGAGAATCATTGCGAGACAATTTATTGTTAGGAAGGGGGTGGGTGGGTGGTGCGATTATGATTTATCGCAACCCGAACAAGATGTGTATAAACAAAGCAAAAACGTCGCCGTTTTCCCCCTCCCATCTCAGAATTGATGATATCTTTTTCAACATTTTTCTTCCGTTCCCGCTCTCTCCCTCTTCCCACGTAACACACTCTACTGCTCACAAACACAAACATATATTAGGTTCTCCAACGGACACACCCTCGAGGCTGTTTCACATACGGTTTTTTTCTGGGGTAGAGATGCACTTTGTCATCTCTACATATTACGCTACACATGTTACTAAGATTTATTTTAAACATAAAAATGAAATCATACACAACTACGAAACAATCGAAGTTCTCAACATATAAACATTTTCAGAAAGCGAAAAAATTGCCATACATACTCGTAATCAACATTTAGTTGCTCAGGCATGACCTTCAGAGTCGTCGTTGCAACACGTATTTAGAAAACAAACAGATAGGCATAATTTCCCATACGCATGCTATACACATGAGGAGAGTTGCATTTTCTATCTAGTTTGTTTATTTTAATATCCATTTTTCGTAATTGTTTTCTAAAAGAAATACTTGCATGATTTAGACATTCGAACTGGAATTGGAAAATATAGTTTATTCAAAGTTCACGTGTAAACCTTCAATTATTCTAAGTTATTCCAAAATTTGGAAAATATTTCAAGCTAAGGATAAAAATCTTCAAAATGATTGAATCAACAAGCCGAGAAACCGCCCTTGACACCTGTCTTAAACATGGTGTCAATGGAATAAATACGTTTCAACATCTAAACCTGTTAACTCCTGTAACTGATGGATAAAGAGTGTTTACTATCACACTTCGATTGACTAGTTTGTTAATTTATTTGTTGTTAAGCCTTTTAATTTGCAAAATTGACGTGGGTCCTGTGACACTACCCCTACTTTAGCAGATACATCCATCGCATCTATCGGAGAATGGTGGCAAAGTTGTTTTGAATGAAAGATGGAAGTTGGGCTTGCGCGCGCGAAAAAAATAAAAAAACGATGATCACAAAAAATTTACCCCGTGTGGATTGAGGTGTGGGGGTGGGCGTTGAAGGTGGGGGGCATGACGAAGGTGTATAACGCGGGGTGGGGGGGAGTTGTCGATGCGTTAGGCGCGTGAGTAGCACTCCGCCATAGACACATCGCGTTGTCGGGAACGAGGCATTTTTACCTATCCAGGTGATTTATTATAAAATCGATAGTGCATTGTGGATTGCCGAGAGAGCCTCTAGCCCAGCAATCATAATCTCACCGAAAAGTGCTGAGGGGGTATGGGTGGGGATAGGGGTAAGATTAAGAGGGGGTGGGTCGCCCACGCCCAAAAGCCCGGAGCGTCCACCCACGGTCGCTATTCCTTATCAACGAACGATACAGGATACCGAAATAAATTTGCCTCCATTTTTTGGCAGTACAATTCGGACGCACGTGTTGGTCGCTGTGACCCTTTCACGTTGTCCCTATTGGCTAGTTGTATTTTTTTACGGCGAAATATTTTTTAATTAAAGGTTTGAAAATTTTGAATAGGTGTAACGAAATTTCGAAAATTCTAAGCGAAACAATTTAGTGTTTTATTTTTTAACGGAATCTAAACGAGTGAAAGGGAGAAAAGAAGTGAACGTGTATTTTTATTAATCAAATAATTCAAATTCAAAGAGATGGCAAAAAGTCAAATATATGACAAAGATTCAAATTAAAAGAGATGGCAAAAAGTCAAATATATGACAAAGATTCAAATTCAAAGAGATGGCAAAGATGATTCAAAGATATGTTGGTGTACAACCGATTCATTTGACGCTCAGATTAACAGCCAAAATCGATTTTAACTTTATGAATAATTATATTTAACCAAAGTTGATACAAATTTATATTCCATAAACTTGATGGACAACACATTTTAGAACACCTGAAACGATTGGATTTCCCCATCTTTATACCTCCATTCAACATCAAATCCAAAAAAAAATATATTTCAGTGGCAGTTTCCATTAACATACCAACTCGTAAATATATCTATTAATATAATCTGAATGAGTTATGATACATGGGCCCATTTGAGCGTAAATCTTATGAAGGCCAACACTATTAGTTCTATTTTCGGAACAGCTTGTTTGTTCGTGTTTGATCCTATATTTGCTTATGTTTGTGCACATTTTAACATTATATTTGAAGTAGTCAAGATGCCCTCCCATTGCAAAATTTAACGCGGATTTCAATTGATGTTGCAAATTTAATTTAGATGACACAGTTACTGTGCGCAAAACCTGGAGCCATCATTTTCCTAAAATTCCGTAATATACTAGGATAAAATAAGAAAAAATATCTAATAAAATTCAAAGACTGAAACCGTTGGTGGGCTTGCTGATTAAGTGGAATATAAATCCTTTCGCATCGACATGTCGAAACAAAAGCCCCTAAAGTATACCCTAAGTCCTTGAACCATGTAATCATGTTTACATGATTCAGTGTTCAAGTAATCCTATTGTCGTATGAGGATTTACAAAGTAAGCTCTTCGTCGTAAGAGAGCATATGAAGGGTTTTATTGTTTTGTAGAAAATCAATGTTCGTGTTATGACAAAATGGAGTAAATCGCGGCAAATGCTGGCATTAGATATTCTTCGAATCTTGCAAAATGCAAGATTTTCTATAATCTCACTGTATAGCGTTCACCACGGCTATTTTCTAACATTTCAAGTATTCTCTCCGCAGGCTTATACCTCCCGTCTACCAAACAAGTTTCAATGGCATTCAGAATTTTGCGTCTAGCCCGTACGTAATGGTCGACGTGACTGTCTACAAATTCCCAACGTCCTCCAATTTTGGCTCTGGTCACTGATGGTGATGTAAGCGGGAGCCGTCTATAAGCTGTTGATTGGTTAAGGCGATTATCGATTGATTCTAGAAAATCGGTTTAGGAAGATTAAAAAAGAATCGAGACAACAGAATCTTCCTTCGTGGAATGAGCGCGCCACTTCAGGCAAGATAATGGATCTGACCTTTAAATAATGCTTGAGTACAGAAACACACACACACTAGCGAGAAGAAATCGATAGTCAACTGACGTGAATTATGATAAGTTATTTTCGGTTCTCGTTAAATTATTTAGGAAATTAAAAAAAATTGTTACGTGTATTCGCAAATATAGGACGAGGGGAACTGTCAAAAGTTATTTTCGGTTAACCATAACTTATTACCGTAATGCGAAAATATGGTTTATTCGTTCGCGAATATGGGACGTGGTGCAAAATGACTTGATATGAACAAAAATCATCATTTTAATTTTGTTCATAACTGATGGTGTATGATATTTATAAAAAAAATTATATTTAAAATATACGAGCAGATACCAATTTAGATACCAATTCCCATTCCCATTAATATAATTTCTCGTAAATCAAAAACAAGACTGAGATTTTTATCCACTATGCCGTCGGATCTGTCCCATTTCAGTCGATACACACACATACATGTTTATCATGCATGCGTCAATATTTACCATCAAATATATACCTATGTATAATGCATGTGGGTCAACATGGGGATAACGTAATTGCCCACGAAAACAGTTAGTCGCGTATGCAAGTGCCAATGGACTAATTAAGTCTCAAAAGCGTTCAGGTTATTTTAATTGATGAGCGTACTTAATGGTTGCGAAAATTAGCGACCAAACTCATCACGCAAAAGTTGAACGACGACGCGGCGTGGTTGCAACGATCTACCCACACAATTCGCGTCATTTCTCCGTGAGGAATTAAGCCTTTGAATGTTTATGCGCGCGCGCGCAGATATTTTTCTCATCGCAGTTATAATTTTTACCAGCCAGTAATTTATGCATGTTTCGAAATTAAAAGTTATGTTCATCAAGCCGGAAAAGTTGTCTGAAAAGCTGTTTGAACAAACTCCAGAGAAACTGAATTACAATTTACTGTCGCACGTTCCAATTTCGAAGTTTTTAGAGGATGGCGATAGCCAGAAAAAATTATCGATAATTATATCGATATTTTCAAAACTACGCCCGAATCGAAAAACAAATGATAACACATTCTTTAACATCAGTGCATTTTAGACAGTCCGTAATTTTTTATTGTACACGGACAAAACATCAAACAATTATTACTATTAAAAAATTATTATTGTTACATTCATTACACGGAAAACCAACGAATAATGAACTAAATATTGATAAAAACGTTCGACTGCTAATGTATAATGTACCCTGATACTATCGGAAGCAGAAACAAATTATCGCCCATCCATTCCACAATTTTTTTATACGCCGCCCAGATTATCACTTCCTCTCGCAATTTCATCTGTACATAAACAAACGTTGATCTTTGAGCAATACTTTCCTCTCTTGGGGGAGCGCCAGTCGCTTCACGTTAAATCGAAGTGGAATGGGGGAAGGGGAAAAAATAAATATTAGAATTATATCTAATTTAGAATGGATCGAGTGTTGTGCATTCTATTATAATGTATATAAGATAAATTATTCAATATAGACTTATAGCCTTCCATCCCGAATATAAATAAATATATATATAAATAATTACGTCAGGTAGCCGAAAAAAATAAATATTAGCGTCATTTGCAGATCACAGAGTGTTTACGTGAAATAAACAAAAATATATACGAGTTATCCAGACTCGGAAATCGTCAAAGAAATAATTCATATATGCAGCTATCTATCTATATATATCTATATACATGTACAGTTACACACTAAGCATCTAAATTATTTAATTGTCGTCAACCAAACTAATAATCATATTCGTCAGCGACTAAACTCGATTATTGAGCGATAAGGAAGTTGCCACGCCAACACGTATACGTGAACGTGAAGTGGCAGAAATGACGTCGCCGCCGTAGAGTGGCAGACAAAAAACAATGGTGAGGTTTCTACCGAAACGTTCGCGTGCTCTAGGTTGAACACGTTATACCCTTTTGTAAATTTTCAATTGGTGTGGCTGTGAGGAAGCAGTGTGACTAGTTTGCGATCAACGTAGCCGAAGTTGTAATTATTTTGTGTTCGACTATGTCTATGCTTGGAAAATTTGTTATGAATAAATACAGGGTGACAATTAAAAAAAAAAAAAAAATGAGACGCAGTTTTTAAATTAATAACGCGAAGAATTCGGTACAGTAGTTAGTCATAATTTCGTGACCCCTAAATTCATGACCTTGAATTAGCAGTGTTGATGTACCCACAAGGCTTACCGAGTTCCTATGCCCGAAATAATCGAAAATTATGATCGTGGAGCGTATCGCAACAAACGTCGAAAATATTCTGCTGTGGACAAGCATTAACATTACATGTCCTCTCAAAGCATTTATCGCGCTCCTTATGAAGCCGCAATCTGCAATGGGTGATCCGCATATTCCTTTCCTGGCACCCTGTAGAGACAGACTACGCCCAATATTATTAAATTTTATTGGTAACGGGAATAGCGCGATGCAACATGCGTTAATCAAAAACACGTCGTAAAACTGAATCGGCTGTAATTTTGATATAGCCCAGCTCAGAAACGTATAAGCAAAAGGGGAAGTTATGGAATCGTCATCTTTAAGCATGTTGAAATTGGACAAACTAATTTCATCGATAGCGTAGTTCCACGACAGAATATTAGACAGTACATAAATTTCTTCAGACAAATTTCAGTAAATTAATTTTCTCTTCAATGGACAAACTTCTTTATCGACGATATATTATTCATTCTCTCATTTCAATTACAACTGCCAAATTGAATCTTTGTAAATATAAATGATGTGTATATGTATATGGTGGCATAAAAGTTATAAATAATACTAATACTACCAATAATTACTAGCGATAATAAGATTAGTTATTACTAGATTATAATAATACTATACTAGATCTACCACTAACAACAATAATAAAGCTAACACAATAACAGACTAATAACGACGTGTAAAATGCATGAACACGTAGGTGAATGTTAAAAGGGTAGATATCTGGTCAAGAAAATTGTTAAAGTTACAACTTCTTCGCTTGTTTATTGATTTCAGCGATTTCAGCAAATTACTTGCTTTAATTAACGCCGAGAATCTTTTGTTAATTTATCTCCAAATACTATGGAAATTCTTCAACTACGAAAGAAAAGGCAATTTGCTCTAAATAAATTCAGGGAATAATTTATATGGTGAAAGGAATTTTCATTAAACACGTTTATTGGTTTCCCCCACGGACCATTAGAAGCTTAATTGGTCATTAAATACGTCATCGTCAAGAACGGCGCGACAAATAGGTTCGACTTTGTGAAGAACAATTTCACAGAATTATTAGGACCATCAATCAGCCAATAATGATCCGTACAATTATAATTATCGTATTATTCGTATATGGTTTCGGTGTTAGTATATAAGAAGATGTTATTTAAAAGCAATCTTTGACGGGCATGAAATAAATATGTTTACAAAGTTATACTTTTATGTTTAGATCGTTGTAGGTGGCGAATGTAAATGTTTATTTTAATGAAATAGATTAAGTACCATGTGCATCTTAGCGAGAAGGATGATATAATGAATGTGATGTCAAAATACTGTACGTGACAAACTAGCGTAATTACGGTAGCCTCTATTTAATTGTGTACATATAGTGATATTTTGGTAGAGATTGACGTTATTTTCTATCCGATTTGACATTTGTGTTATGCAATATATATAATGTATATGAATGCAAGGTTGTTTGGGGCACTTGTTAATTTGAAAGTGTTAAAATCAAATGAAATTGGATGCTCATCCATTGACAATGATCGGTTGATGCCTCCACGATACATTCGAGTGAATTGAAAATTTCCGCGAGGATATGTGTGAAAGAATAATATTATAATAACTAAAATCAATTAATGGAATGTTTTACAGTAGCTGGTGAAATGGGGGAATAAGCAAAAATATTTGTAGATAAACAAATATAAATGCAAAAACTAATTGTACATACCCCAATGTGGGATAGGTTATTGTTTTAGTGATGAATGAGAATTTAATAATATTCGTTGGCTAACGAAAGTTTTGTATGACGCTTTTACTGTATGAGAATGAATTAATATTGGAGGGGCGATTCCTAAATAAAATAGCGAAGAGTTGTAAAAACTATATGCGGAGATAAAGCAAATTATTTGCTGTACATGAAGCTACCAGTGTATACAGTCTATATCGATAGATGGCGCCACTACCAGCGCGTCGTGTACTGTAGAAGTTGCGAAAAAAAAGGGAGAAACGTCAAGGCTGTATTCAAATTGCGCTGCTACAATATACTGAAAATGGTGGCAAGTTTCCTAACTCGATTGGCAAATATGTCAATACCCAAGTGTGTGTGTAAGAAGGGTACAGTTAATGTATTTTGTATGCATTGTTGCGACAGACAACGTTTGCCCACGATTGGATTATCTCTTTGGCAAGACGCTGTGGCAGGCGAATATCGATTTCTAACGATGAACCCGGGCCGGAATTTTAGGCAGTGCACCAGATTTCCAATTTCTGGTTTTAATACATAAGATCGTGGTCAATCGATTTGCCTAAGACACAAAATTCGTAGAACTTTTATTAAACTTCAGGCTTTGCACTTACAAAAAAAATTTAATCAACTTAACTTTTTTTTGCGCACCGGAGAAAGTGAATTGCTCGAGCGTCATCTACTCAGCGTTAATGGAAAGAAACCGGTGGGATAAAAATCACGTTGCATTTTAATGTGCTACATTTGATTGTTTTCTCTGGCGTGTTTGCAATGCCATCTGGTGCTAAGTACGTGTTTACAACGCCAATTGGCGACAATTACTTATGCTTATAATTCAAATTCCAAACGCCTAATTCAAACGGACTTTAAAATGTCAAATTGATACGAAGGCAAAATCGTCTCGTCGGGAAATTTAAAATGGCCACTTACCGCTCGCTTGCTAGCCAAAAAATGCTGCTACCAAACACGATACACTTTGGCACCTAAACATCCGGCTCAATATTTAGCAAGACCTCTACAACGAACAAACAAAACATATTTTTTTTTCGAACGTACTTCAGTTAGACCGAGACCCCACATTTTGACGCCTCAATATCCGGTCCACACCGATCCATGTCCAGCCGTGAGGAGGCGTGCTACATGGCCGCGTGCGTGTTGTCATCGAAAAAGCACTTATTATTATTCATGAGGGTCGTCTGTCTGTGTCTGTCATCGGCCGAGTGTCAAGCAAATAGTTAGTGATGTCAAATGCAGTGTGCAGGATAAACGAATTACGTTGTGAACATGTCACTGGAGACCGAGGTCTGATTAGACTATGGGGGCGCCACTGTCTAATTCGACGCAGTGGATTATTAGTGGAACGAGACAAACGTAATTAATAATTTAGTGACAATTGTGGACGACAAGTGCAAATCAACATTTCGACAATGGAACTTCACAATTACATTTTTGTGTTGACTGACTCAAGTAAACATTAAAAAATGCCGAGTAACGTGTTCCAAAACAAACCAAAAAGTTCTAATTAAAAAACGGAATCAATGGTGCTGTCCAAGAGAAACAACAAATATCTTTAATGATTACGGTACTCTCTGCTTGTGTTTTCAATTTACTACTCGCAATCACCCATTCGATTTATCATAATTATACGAAATACTGGACGAATTCGAACTATTTCGAATGTTTGACAATTTTGAACCATTTGATGGTTCGAAATTGAAAAACCCTTATGTTTGACAATTTCGAACCATTTCGTATATTTGCAAATTTTGAAAGTTCCGAAGCTTTGAACGGTAGTCTTTTCCGAATTTATTCGAATGTTCTATTTAAAATCAATTTTGTGAAATAGAATCAGTAAGAATGAAATTTATTCCCCAATTCTTCATTAATTTTTCTAATAAGCATTTCACTAATTAATTTTTACAATAAGCAGTTTGTTTTATAGAACTCACCTGAAAACTTATTGCCTTTCTTGGTAAATACGAACCGGTATTTAATTCCTTCGTTGATTCTCTTAGCATGTCGAAGATCAAGCTTTTTGTCACTTTTAATTCAGAATATACCTTTCATTCTTCAGCATATATACGTCTAGAACGACTATCTACAGATTGTAGTTGAAAATTGGCTTCAATTGAAATTAATTGAAATTGGTGGCCTTGAGCGGGCATGATATTGGAAACTGTGAATGGATAACGAGGTCATAGCATATTTTTTATACCTCGAAGTGAGAGAGAGAGAGAGAGAGAGAGAGAGAGAGAGAAAGATAGAGAAAAAGAGTGAACAAATCAAAGTATATGATTCGATGATGAATGCCAATTGAACACATGTAATTGCTTTGTGAACAGAATGATCTTGCGAAATATTCGAACAATTAAATTTTTTATAAACAAGAAATCGTGCCTGAACGTTTGATGTTTGTTTGGGCTGCATTTTATTTTATCTTTTCAAGCGCAAACGACTTGTAAACTTCGATAATTACTTTCTATGAACTATTGATTTTTTCTTATGGCCACCGAAATTATCTTGAGGGTTGACATGAAGCAAAGCAGGAGCCAATTGAGCCGCCAAGAAGAAAACATGCCAGGCTCTTATGCATTATTGATTATCTGGCATTCTCGTACATGAAACTGGATTGCGTGTCACCCAACGCCATCTACTGGCGTATGCGCGAAACAATTACGAAACAGCGATGCGTATACATACACATGTACAACAGCAAAGTCACCGAAGGAGAATTATAGAAAATTCAGGGTATATAAACCAAAAATGGATAAAAACAGCAACATATGTGACGGTTAAATGTCAAACATATATTTTAATATTAAACAGCAACATATGTGACGGTTAAATGTTAAACAAAGGTTTGACATGTCACATATGATGTCGTTTTTATCCTTTTTTGGTCGGAATACCCTGAATTTTCTATAACTCTCCTTCGATTGTTACTACAACGGCTCCTAATTAAACTTCAACCAAATAAAGTCATCGATTTTTATGATGCGAAAAGCATCATCAATTATAATGCATACGATTAAACGATTTGGTCAAATTACTAAACTAATCGTGAATAGATATTGTCATAATACGTTTTATAAAATAAATACCTAAACTAAAATAATAACTAATTGAGAACAATTACTTGTTCTACAGACTTTTTTCACAGAGCCTCTTGACGATTTGTAAAACAAAATGGCCTCACACAACTGTGCTAGCAAACATGATTTTTAATGATTAAATTTCGTTCCATGTTTGTTTAGTTTTAGTAAGTAGAAATTTAGTTTAATTAAAATATTCTGAGATTTAATTTGTAAATTTGGCTTGATTTTCGCCGAATAGCCTAGCCTTTAGACGAGACACCTACGCCTTCAACAGATTTGGTATCTGCCTTTGACCGTCATGCTAAATTTTCAGAACTTTATAAACGTTTTCGGTATTTCCCAACCTGCCAAGACAAACGAGTTTGTATTCTCTTTCACAACCAGCAATATCACGAAGAATTTTGGTGGGAAAATCCCTTGGAAATTCTGACCGGTGGCCATGGACCAATGAGATAAATAAACACATAAGAAAATCCTTTCAGCATTTTATTATTCCGTTTCATCGCACAGAGGCGCTTTTGTAAATGACGAAACCACCTCCATATTTTTCGAGTTCTTTTTTCCGTTCTCGCGCGCGCCCAGTTTCCATGAGCTATCAACAGATGGCGATGACGTATCTTCGCATTGCCAGACAGGTAGATAATACTTTTCATACCTGTGGTCGACGGATAGACCACAAACGAATTTATCCATTTTGGTTTCAATGAAAGGTGAACAACAGACATTGCGCACGCTGTATTTCAGATAGAAATTTTAACATTATCTGTTATTTAGAGATCTGTCTGTTACTTGAGTGTGCTATATAGCACATGCTCAGTAGTTATTTAAAAAAAAATTAAACGGAATATTAAAAATTATTAATTAAAATTATTATGCTTTTATGCTAGGCATTTAAACATGTTGTCATTATCATATTCAACTACTTTTGACCGATAACAAATGTTTCAAAAGAAAATCAATTTTATTTTGAGTATCAATGACTAAAATACACCGTTAAGTAACGATAACGTGAATATAAATAGGAGATTATATTCTGCGCAATCTAATACTATAAGACTGAAAATGGTGTGTGTGTGTTTGTGTGTGTGTGTGTGTGTTTATTGCCACATTCTATCACTAGATGTCACCAAAGTTGCCACATAACCACCATGTGCCACGGCTTTTGCCTTAAGCTGGTCAAATTGTCAATCTCATGATCTGGATTTTCATACAAAATAGCAATGTC